>ONZH01012712.1:175000-347270 GCA_900303285.1 Rhinella marina
GCTATCTTTATTCTGGTTAATAATGGAGGTCAAAAACAACTAACAATGAAGGCAATAGAGAAAGCATAGAAAATATAGTAATTCAAATATGGGGACCACATGATCTGGAGGTTTAAATTTATCAATACAGAACTAATCAAATAAATTAGGCTTTTGCCCCAACTTGTCAGAGACTCGGTTAGGATTCTTTTATTGCAGATTGCAATAAAATAGCACACATAAAGTTTTCCCATTAAAACACCACAATATATGATAAATCAATGGGATTAGTCGGGCTACTACAGTGTGCGTCGTGTGCCAGATCGAAACTGTATCATGGTTTCCGTTTGTCTAGTATTGGGACAAATGTTAGACATGTCACCAAGAATGATGGTTGCCAAAACCATAATCACAAAATTGAGCCACCAAATAGAAAATGGAAATTATTGAAATAAACAAGATATTTGTAAAACTAAGACACCGAGTCTATCCTAAATTGCCAATGCCGACCTAAGTTGACTCCTGTTACTAACCCAAACATGGCCGGAAACGGAAAATAGACAATAAACATAAATCTGTATTTACGCTTAGGCATTTCACAGGTGTATCCTGTTTTGTTTTCTCTAACCTTATAATGTATTGTGTCTATTGAATCCACTTTCCTCTCTAAAGTGGTCGTAACTAACGCTTTCATTGAGTTTGTTGTAACCTTTTCTACTGTGTTGTGTGAGAAGGGTGATGTTAGGGTACAGGAGTTGCTGTCCAATGAAAGGATTAAACAAATCTGTCTAATGCAGGGGTCTCAAACTCGGCCAGATGTATGGGAGGCACAACATTTCCAGTTGACAGGCCATGTTTATTTTGATTATGATACAAAACAAAATTATTGTTAACACAACATACCTATTACATGCAGCGATGTCTCCTCTGATATAAGCGTTCTCCCTTCTCATCTTCTCTATTCGGACCAGACTATCATGACGACTTCTTTCAACCACATCTTGTCTCTGCAGAGTTTGCCACACAGGCTTGTTAGATTCCTCACTTTTCCATCATCCTCCCCTCCTGGTGCCCCAATATCGTTAACCTGCTGCTACTCCCAATGCTGTGCCCACTGTGCTCTCCAATGCCCCTAAACACTATACTGTAAAAATAATAGTGCCATACAGAGTCACCCCATGGTAAGGCCCCATTCACACGACCGTATGAATGGGGCCATATCTATCCGCAAAATTGCGGAATAGATGCAGCCCCATTCACCTCTATGGGAGCGCACAGCCGCGGCACGGAGCTGTCTTCGCATAAAAAGATAGAACATGTCCTATACTTGTCCGCATGCATGGACAAGTATAGGCATTTTGAATGGGGCCGCCCGACGTGTGTTCCGAGCGCTGCAGAACACACGCCGGGCGGCCCCCGTATTATTGCGGATCCGCAATAATGCGGACCTGCAAAAATACGGTCGTGTGAATGGGGCCTAATAGTGCTCCCAGACTGCCCTTAATAGTAATAGTGTCCTCTACATTACTGATAATGTTCCCCAAGAATGCCCCCATTAGTAGTAATTGTGCCATATTGTGCCTAATAATAATGCCCCCACAATACCGCCAGTATTATTAATTCCACCATAGTGACCCCAGTAGAAATAAGGCCCCGTATAGTGACCCTAGAAGTAACAAGGCCCCCAGTACCAATAAGGCTACTTGCACACTTGCGTTTGCAGGATCCGTTTGTGAGATCCGTCTAGGCTCTTACAAACGGATCTGTCATGATAATACAACCGTCTGCAGCCGTTCTGAACTGATCCGGTTGTATTATCTTTTACATAGCAAAGACTGATCCGTCTTGAACGCCATTGAAAGTCAATGGAGGACGGATCCGTTTTCTATTGTGTCAGACAAAACGGGGACGGATCCGTTTTGTTTGCATCAGTTTCTTTATGTGGACACCAAAACGCAGCAGGCAGCATTTTAGTGTCCGCCTCCAAAACGGAATGGAGACGGAACTGAAGCAAAACTGATGCATTCTGAACGGATCCTTTTCCATTCAGAATGCATTAGAACAAAACTGATCAGTTCAGGACCATTTTGAGAGCCTGTGACGGATCTCACAAACGGATCCTGCAAACGTAAGTGTGAAAGTAGCCTAAAGCTGTTTAAGTACCTTTTATAGAGCCCATAGTTGTGAAAAAAAAAATTAGGCTGAATGGTAGCTGCCGGCCATTGGATGCCCGTGAGACCTCTGATCTAAACTTTGTTTTGCCGAGATATGAAACAGTGAATGGGACCCATCCTTAAAGATTTAACCAAGATGGTGGAAGATGGAGACTGCTTATAGTGCTGACTGATAGTTAATGTTAATCCAGGAGCTAACAGGTTACAAATTCCCACTGTCACATGGCTGTAATAGAATAGCAGGTTTTCCCATAGTTCTAATAAACTAGAATTAAGCCGGCCAATAAGCTGCCCATACACATTAAATGCGTATATGGGAGAAATAAAGAAAGATATAGGGGGACGGTAATCAAAACTGGTGCAAGGGAAAGCTGGCTTAGTTGCCCATAGCAACCAATCAGACTCCACCTTTCATTTTCCAAATGATGTCTGAAAAATGAAAAGTAGAATCTGATTGGTTGCTATGGTCAACTTAGGCAGTTTTCCTTTGCACCAGTTTTGATAAGTCTCCCCCATAGTCTTTATTTTAGTCTCTACCTTACAAGCGTTGAAGGATCCTTGTGAAGTAGGTCTTCTCCACTACAGTAAAAATAAAAATAGTAAATCAGATTTGTGCGGCTTATTTTCCTAATGCTTATGTGGGACCTCCTGGCCTTCTTGCAATGCAGATGTTGGGGAAGGATGGATTGAGCTGTTGGTTTCCAGCATGCCCAATCTTTATGTTCTCAGGAGATAAGCTGCCCCAAGTATGTCTAGCAGCACCTCTCTGTATTCAGAACTCATGAGAGCATGCATGTGTATGAGGTGGAGCTTGGGAAAGAGAGCTCTGGCTGACAGCAATCTAAAATGTATTGACGACTTTACATTCTCATAAGAACTTATGGAAACCTAAGTCCGGTCTGGCCAGGAATATGTGGCTGTATTGCGGTAGATACAATTTGCTGTATTACAGTTGGGTGTGGGTTGCATGTGAACTTTAAAGGCGACATGTGGTGTTTGAAAAAAGGGTGTGCAAATTTATTGTTCACCTTTTAATGAATGGTGTATACGGATGTGGAATGGATGGTTTACACATTTACTTCAGAAGTGAGGAGAAAATGTGGTAAAGCAGATGGGCTTCCCTTCTATGACTCACATTTGCGAATGCACCGTATTGTATGTACTTAAAAATGATAAATATTTTCCGTGTTTGCTGTGTTTGACGGTTTGTTATGTGTCCAGCAGGACTGCGGTATAGAATACTCCTTCATTTTATTAACCTCCTTCCATTCACACCATTCCCTATCAGTATTAATGTGAAAACTATTTTACGACGAAAAATGGGTAGGCTAGTGTAAGTACTTAACATTTTATTGAAATTTAATTGAATAGTTAAGGGGTGATTAAAAATCTGAAATTAAGACTCTTTAGGAATTAACAACGTCCATTAAGCTGTAATGGGGCCATTCACTAACAGTGCTTCCACAGAATGGGAGATTTAAAATTGCATAGGAGTCAAATTAATGAAAATCTCTGTTTATTCTTGTGAGGCTTTGTACTGTCGAGCTGTAAATAACCTCAAGTCATTTATAACATCTAGGATAAATGAGCTAGGTGAAGCTTGATGTCTGACCATCCGACCTAAAGGAGACACTTTGCAGAAAGTAATACTTGATACCAGGATGAATGCGCGCTAGGACTTTTTTATGCACTGGCTTCATATCTCATGTAATAGAGTTAACAGGATTCTTTGGCTGTTTGAATGACTTTTTACAAAATGCAGACTGGAGATCAAAACTTGTAGTTACTGGCTCTATTGGTTCTAAAGGCTCGTGGGCCCTGATGCAAGAGGTCAGCTTGGGCCCCTCTTCCCTCATGCCCATGGGCAGGAAAGCACATAGCCTTCTTGCTGCCTGAGGCAAAAATTGAAAAGGCGCCTCCCCACCCATGCCAAATCTTGACCTAACCCCTTCCCTCCAGCCAGAGGTGTGACTTGACCAACATGTGCGTTCTATAATATCTGTGTCTGCTTATGTGGCACAAGGGTCTTTGGGCCCCCTCAGGCTCCTGGGCACGGTAGCTACTGCCACCTCTGCACCCCCTATGACTACACCCCTGTAACCATATAAACTCCTATGCACAGAGTGCCTCTAGTGGTGGCTGCAGGCAGACAGCTCTGTAATATGTGAAATGAAGCAGGAGATTTATCAGCTTTCTGGTGTAAATACATTGAGGAATAGGTGGTCAGAATGAGTGCCATATTTCTGAAGCACCAGATCCACTTTTTCTGACATAAAGTGGGTGAGGTCATTTTTAAATTAAACTTCCTTCTGCTTAATGAAAAAAGGTTGTACATTTTTCTGAAATCAAGGGCATCACTCCTTGTTTTCTGTGTTGTCTAGGAGTGTTTGACACACAAGTTCTGGGAAATTAGGCAGGGGAGCACATACTAAGCTTTAATATGGGGTTCTATGAGATCCTTGTACACTCCTTCTACAGCCTATGCAATTCCCTAATTCTTTTATGCGCTCTTAGACAATATTAAAGTTCATCAATGATTATTATGGCTTGTGATTATATTCTTTTCACCCTTTCTCCTCAAAATTATAGGTACAGTTTATTCTGAAGACAAGATACAGCCAAGTAACAGTAACTATTTACCTTTTTTTATTGTTATACTACTGACACATTCAGTATATTTCATCCATAAATAGTAAAGGGAATCTGTCACAAAATGCCTGAATAAGATGAGCCCTTGTCAGCTGAATCTAATGGTGTTGGCCCCATCTCACTCAGTTGCCACATTGCAGAGAAAACAGTGTTTTAATAATAATATGCAAATTAGTCCTGGGTGCAATGAGGGCATTACCATTGCACCTTTTTGCACCCAGAGGCTCCTCTCACTCTCCTATGCACCCTCACCACTGACAGGGCCAGGTAGTGAAGACATAATCACGCATATCTCCAAAGTCTTGCGCCTGCACTCTCGCCTCAGTGTTTGGTGCAGTACTGAAGCAGTCTGGCCGAAGAATTCTGGATTGTGCCTGCGCCAAACAGCAAAAAGTTTTTCAGCTACATGAAAGCTCAAAAATTGGATTAAGTTGTGTTGAAGATTGTGTGATGCCTCCTGTACATTGATGTGCCAGTTATTGCTGTACCTTGGTTTATTGCTACATGGCTAGGCTGAGATGTCAGCAATGGTCAGCGTTGCATGTTCTGCTGGTTGGGAGAACACCAGTGAACTAGAATGACAGCAAGAGGTGCATAGGGGCGAACCTCTGCAGAGACAGATTGTCTGATTAGAAGAATGGCGCACAGTGATCCATTCTGTACAGCAAGCAAAACTGCATGTCTCATCCCAAGCCTAGGTTGGCAAACATTGTTTACACAAACCATCAGAAGGTGTTTGCATGACATTGAGCTACGAGCCAGACGTTAAGCTGCAGATGCTCCACTGACCTCACACCATCGCCCTCAAAGGCTATTATGGTGCATAGCAAGACAGCAATGAAGGCTGGTATGGTGATCTGTCTCCTTCAGCAATCTGAGTCTTTTCTTTTTCTCTAAAATGATAGCCACAGATTGGTCTGGAGACCACTTGAACAACGTTATGAAGAGCCCTCCACAAGGGAGCGTCACACCGGTTCTACTCCCTGGATTATGATGTGGGGTGATACATTGTACAGCAGCCAAACACGTCTAGTCATTTCAGCTCAGCGTTGAACTGATTTGGTCGTGGAACCGGTGGTACTGAAGTTTCTCAAAGTGTCCTGGGAGCCATATTTCAACAGGACAATGCCCAGTCACACGTCGCTGTCTGACCTAAATGTTCTACCATGGCCTGAAGCTTCTCAAGACGTGTCTCCCATCGAACACATATGGGGCGTCATTGTTGGACAACTGCAAAGGGAGCTGCCAGCAGCGGATCTTCATGAGTTGCCCAAGTACATTCAGCTTGGCAGAACATTCCTCAGACAACCATTAAGAGCCTCATTCATAGCATGCCAAGGCATGTAAGTGCATGTATTTCTGCGCATAGCGCTCATACTCGATACTGATTAAATCGAGATGCTTTCAATATTTTGTTTCCATTATTTAGCATTTGCATATCATCCACATACCTATCCTATGATTTCCATAATTCCATGACTGCATGGTGTTGAAATTTCAATGTTGAGGGGTATGTCTATTATATATAGCATATATTTTGGAGGCTTGTGGCTAGGAGAAATGAAAAATAAGAATAGTGATACTTAAGAAACACTAGACTGAAAATGCTCAAGAAAAATCCCGGTGCTTCCTCCCCTCATGTCCTTCTTCTCTTTGATCAGATTTTGTCTCATATTACAATAAAACAGAAATATATAAAGAAGTCTGCTCTATGTGTGTCCCATGAGCTGAGCCATGAAAAAAATATCTGCAGGTTACTGTTCTGGTGTCTTCTAATATTAGTTTATATTAGTATCAAAACAGCATATTTCGTGAAAGAATATACTTCTTCATCAGGTAACAATGTCTCAGCTATGCCCCCCTTCTACTCCTCAGTGTCCTGTGGCTGGATGACTGTAAGACAACAGGCCGCAGCAGGAGCCTCCCCCTCTGCGCTGTGTGCAGTAGCACAAAAAAAAGCCCAGTTTGCTAAGTTCCCCCTCAGCTGACCACCAGCTGAAGATGGAAACGATCAGCAGGAGATAAACGCCTGTGATCACAACAGGATTTCTACAAGACTTCATTTCAGGAACATGTAGGAAATGCTGAAGACTGACAATGAGGACAACTACTGTGTATACTTTTTTTTAATTTTTTTTTATTTCTAGATTCTAGATTTATTAAAGGGTTGCTTTAGTTTCAAAAGAACTTCCATAACATTTCAGAAGTTTCGATTGGTGAGGGTCCATGCCCTGAGACTGTCACTAATACTAGAACAAAGGGGAGAGATGAAAAATTTCTACAGGGGCACATCATTCTACTGAGCACTTCTGTCCCTGTGTTCCGGTGGTCAGTGGGGCCTCAGCACCTGAACTCTCACCTATCAACACTTCTGATGCGTCACTATGACATATCACAATATTTTTTAACTTACATTTTTCATATTATATCATAAAAGTTAATATTTATCTTGATATTAAAAGAAAATTATGTTTAAAGTAGATATCACCAGAGTATATTGTCAGTGGCTTATCTGTCAACAGCACAAAGGATTGTACGTGTTGAAATCCCGCATGCACCATCCTCATTTACCACAACATCTTCCATCAGAGCATAAGTAGGGGGAAGGAGGGCATAAATGATAAATTGACAGCAAATCACGCTGAAATCAACAGGAGCGACCACCATTGTGTCTAATCTGTGAGGTATAGTCAACTTAAAGGGAATGTCCAGAATTAGAAAAAGAAAAAAAAGGTTAAGATACAATACGAGACAGAGTCCATTGACAAGGGTGGCAATGTTTCTAAATAAAAAAAATCAGACTTGTTTTCTGATTCTGAATGACTCTTAAATTGTATAGGTCTTCTATATTTACTTGTTCTCTAGAGTAGATAGTGTCCTGTATTTATTTAGTCCTAATAGCAATTGCTGCATACAGGGCATTATGTTAATAATAAAGGCTTAATGAATAAAACTAATTGATTCTGACATAATAGACTGGCACGCATTTGTACAAGAGTGATTTTTTTTCAAAGAGGCTTACAGTGCTATTGAGTTTAAGCATTATGACTTGTAATGGTTCCTAATTTAGGGTTTAGTCTGAAATGTCTATACCACAGAACCAGTGAAAGGAGTGAGATTGGTGCTCAGGTTTTTACTCTGATGTTAAATGCCTCAAAAGGAAACCGAAAATCAATGCTGTTCTGTCACTAAATAACCACTTTCATGGCTTAAAGGGATTGTGCACCTTTGTGCTCCCCTTGTGTCACTTGACCATTTATCCTGATGCAACGGGAGCAGGTCACCGCTGTGGCCAGTGATTGGCTGCAGTAGTGTCAAAGGGGAACTTTACATCCAGGGAGCCTAGCAGAGCAGTCAAAGCTTGGAGAGCAAAGGAGTGGGGAGCTAGCACCTGGAAGCAAATAAGTATGCGTCCCTTCGCAGGTCTGTCCAGGAGGGTGCACAACCCCTTGATGCTTGGTTACTTTTGAACATTAATGTGCTCTAAATGAACCTTTAATACGGCCAGTCAAGGCTAGCTTCCAGGAGCCCCATAGCAAGTCGCCAGCATAGAAATTCCTATAGTATTTAATAACGCCACTAATTTTATAAATAATAACTAATCAATGATTGATCGAAGCACACATATCCAATGACTGCTATAGAGCTCCTGTAATGAGGGGCCTAGCCTTGATTGGCCATATTACTTATTTTAATGTTTGCCCAAGTGTAGAAAACAAGGGGAGGGGATCAATTCAAGGATTCATGGAGAAGATATTAATTACCAAGACGTACCAGTTACCCTGTTCAAGGTGGTTAGGTGTGTAGTAGTGTCAACCAGTACCAGACAGGGTCCCCAGTTTAATCATTGCTATGGGAAACTCTCCCTGCTCCGATTAAAGCACAGTTATTAGGTTCAGACTCCAGAGAGAATCCAGTGTTAGATCTGTTATCCTGAATTGGGGATTGTATGTCCTGTTGTCTGGATATTTGTGAGGCAGATCGGCAGTTGTTTTGTAGAGTAACACATCCATATAAAAAAAAAAAAGATGTTCCCATCACTGAAAGTTTAGATTAGATACAGTATGTACTGAAGGGTGATTTCTCCTTAAGATTCGCCATTCGCCATTCTCTGGTGGAGCCTACTGTCTGTGAACAGTGAACTTCCCTGTTGCTTCTATGCACTGAATACTGACTGTAGTCGAGATTAACTGCATTAAACTGCATTTGCCCTGACATGATTACCTTGACTTAAAGGGGTTTTCCAGGAATTGTATATTGATGGCCTATACACAGAGTTGACAACGACATGTAGAAATAGGAAAACATGGTGTAAATCCTTTGCAGTCAAATTCTGCAAAACTATAAATTAGTTATTTGCCAACTTTAAGTTTATGATGTTCTAAGGGATTTGCCTTTATAGGAGGCACTGTGTGTATCCAGAACAAGGCCTGTTGCACACTGCTAAGGCCCCCGTGCACATTAATTTATTGTTGGCCAAACCATCTATGAATGGCAGGTTCAGTTAACAATTTGTTGTCTATGGGGAGCTTCAGACTCTCCTCTGAATTATGATGTCGGGGAAGAGAAGGATAAGGCAAACCCTTTTTTAACCTAGGAGGTACCGACAAGTGTCTTGAAAAGACTCTCTCCTCTTTTGGCCTACAACTGAGGGAATATGTCATCAGAAAATGACCTATTGTTTAAATCATGTTTTCATGTTAAACATATTTTTAAAGATTTTTTAGCAACATTTTTAATCTTTCATATATCTTTCTAATTTAAAAAATCTTTATAGTTTAAAAAAAATGAAATCCTGCAGTTTTTGCACTGACCACTAAGCTTAATAATAGGTGTCATTTCTTTCTCTGTACTGATAACTTTACTACAGTTATCTACTTATCATTGGAGGCAGGATTAGAAAGACTTATAGGGACACAATTATTAAGACCGGTGTTTTAGACGCCAGTCTTAATAAGCCCCTGCTCTGGCAGTTGATTGCTGAATCAACACCTCTACATAACTACGGCATATCCACCGCTGATTCTAAATATAAGACAGCTTCCTTTCCCGCCCATGCCACACCGCGATAGAATCTGCGCCAGATATACGCCACTAAAGTGGGCTTATAACTGATCGTAAATAACCCCTATATTACCTATATGTACAGATAACACAGGATCCACCATTCACAGTAGGTGGTTATCAAAGTTTATCTATTCTTTCGTTTGACAATGACCTCTACACAGGTCACAGAACATGCCTAGAAAATTCTACAATAGAATTCAATAGGTCAGCTACTGTCCATTGTGTCTATTGCCCATGGTGGCTGCTGTAAAGCATATCTCTAAATACTGTTTAAAAGAGAGCGGGCAAGATGGCTGCCTCCATGACCATGTTTAGAAAATAGAATAAAAAATGTGTATCAGAAAATAAAAACAGATTATAAAAAAAATATATGTGTCAATATCTGGTTTTAACTGACAGGAAAAAGAAATCGAGGACACATTCCCTTTAAATGCACACAAATTCATTTAGAGCCATTGCAGAATTTCTGTGAAGTTTTGAGAGAGGCTTACCTTAATTGTACATAAAGCTAAGCAATAAAATGTGAATACATTGCATTACTTATACAGTACAGACTGTAAGTGACACAATATATTTTAGTTATCCTTGGTTGTGACTGGAATTAGTCAACAACGTTGATGACAATCACATTGTTAATGGTGTAGAAGACATCCTAGAATGTTGTGGAACAATTTGTGTATCCTATATCAGTTCCTGATGAAAAGACAGCAAAGAGCTCGCTCTGGTAATTTGCATCTACACAGATCAGACATCCACATGAAAGCCAGACCCCCTGTGTCATTTTGGAGATGCTGTAATCCAGTCACTCAGACCTTTAATGCTTTGCCATTTTTCCTGATTCCAGCACTTCAACTTCAAGAACTAACTGTCGACAGGACTGTTTTTTCTGTCATGTATAACGGAACCGTTATTTGTTCCCACAGACATGTATTAGGACAGAGCAAAATGGAATGCCTATTACAGCCATTCCTATAACTGAACATATAACGGAATTCCATACGCCAATGTGAACCTGCCCTTAAAGGGGTTTCAATTCGTAAACTTTTTAACCCCTTACCAACATCGTCATACATGTACAACGGTCTTTAAAGATGGTGCCTACTCAAGAGCCGAGCTGATGTTTACCACAGCAAACACTATGTCTCAGAGTCCATGATCACTTTTAACCCCTAAGATGCATTGCACCCCCAGTGACCAAACTGATCTCCCTCGATGAGATCATGGGAGCTGCTTGGATGCAATGGCAGTCTTGGGACTTCTGAAGGCTCCAAAGCCAGCCATAGCAAAGTTCCTATCGAGCCCTGCCTGTGGCAGGGTTTGAAAGGAACACACTGAATCTCCCATAGGGTGCTATGGTAAATCACTGCAGTATATGGAGGAAGTAATCAGATGATCACATGTTAAAGTCCCCTAGGGGAACTAAAAATAAGTTTAAAAAAGTGAAAACGTTTTTTCAAAAATTGAAAAGAAAATTGGTATCGCCGTGTCCCAAATTGGCAACCGGTTAAAATATAAAAGTATTTATCCCGTATGGTGAACAGCGTAACATGGGGGTGGGGAATCAAAATTGCCTATTTGCCATTTTTTGGGCGCCTCACCTCCCCCCACAATTTTAATAAAAAGTGATCAAAAAGGCATAAACACTCCAAAGTGGTATCAGTAGAAACTACAGATTGTTGTGCAAAGAATGAGCCCTCACAAGCTCCAAAGACGTAAATATAAAAAGTTATGTGGTCAGAATATGACAATGCAAAGAAAACCACAAGAAAAACAGTATACCGTATTTTTTGCTTTATAAGACGCACCCCCCCCCCCCCCAAAAAAAAAAAAGTAGGAGGAAAATTGCTGTGCGTCTTATAAAACAAATACAAGTGAGCTTCCATTATGAAAGCGCTCACTTGTATGTATTAGGTGCTGGGACCCCCATCAGACCTCAGATCAGCCCACCCAGCCACATAAAGATAAAATAAAACCTCTCTCACCTCTCCTGCCCCACGGCTCCTCCCCGGGTCCGGCGCTCCTCTGTGTTTTCCTCCGGGCTCTGCACTGTCCTGACCGCGTACAGCGTTAGGACGTAGTGCGCGCACTATGACCTGACGCTGCACGCAGTCAGGTGACAGTGCAGCGCCGGCCGGAGAAGACAGAGGAGCGCTGGACCCGGGGAGAAGCCACGGCGCAGGAAAGGTGAGAGAGTTTTTTATTTTATCTTTATGGGGCTGGGTGGGCTGATCTGAGGTCTGATGGGGTAGAGGGGGCTGATCTGAGGTCTGATGGGGCAGAGTGGGCTGATATTGGGGGCACAGTGGGCTGATATTGGAGCATAGTGGGCTGATATGTGGTCTGATGGGGGCACAGTGACCTTATATGGCGGCATAGTGTGCTGACCTGAGGTCTGATGGGGGCACAGTGGGCTGATATGGGGGCATAGTGGGCTGATCTGAGGTCTGATGTGGGCACAGTGGGCTGATATGGGGGCATAGTGGGCTGATCTGAGGTCTGATGTGGCAGAGTGGGCTGATCTGAGTGGGCTGATATGGTGGCATACTGGGCTGATCTGAGGTCTGATGGGGGCACAGTGGGCTGATCTGAAGTCTGATGGGGGCACCGTGACCTTATATGGCGGCATAGTGTGCTGACCTGAGGTCTGATGGGGGCACAGTGGGCTGATATGGGGGCATAGTGGGCTGATCTGAGGTCTGATGTGGGCAGAGTGGGCTGATCTGTGTGGGCTGATATGGTGGCATACTGGGCTGATCTGAGGTCTGATGGGGGCACAGTGCAGTGGGCTGATCCGAGGTCTAATGGGGGAGAGTGGGCTGATATGGGGGATGATGGGCTGATCTGAGGTCTGATGGGGTACAGTGGGCTGATCTGAGGTCTAATGGGGCAGAGTGGGCTGATATGGGGGATGATGGGCTGATCTGAGGTCTGATGGGGTTCTGACATGGAGGGTCTGATGTAATGTCCTGAAATTTATGAGGGGTCTGATATGAGGTGTGATGAAAAATATTTTTTTTCTTATTTTCCTACTCTAAAATCTGGGTGCGTCTTATCATCCGGTGCGTCTTATAAAGCGAAAAATACGGTAAATGTGGTATCACTATAATCATAATGACCTGTAGAATAAAATTAACAGAACATTTGTATTACATAGGAAACGGCGTAAAACGAAGCCCATAAACCTATGACAAAATCTCCATCCCATTTAGAATTTTTTTCCAGCTTCCCACTACAAGTCCAACTTGTCCCACAAAACACAAGCCCTCATACGACTATGCGATGAAATGAAAACGGAAAACTGCATTAAGAAGGGGTAAAAAAAAAAAAGAAGAGAAAAATGCTCCACATGGTGGAAAATAAAATATCTCACATGAACATTATTAGTCCCACGCTGCTCCTGTTCCAATGTTTCACAGTCCCCTGCCGATCACCGTACTTCCTGGACGATATCGACATGCAGGAAGTGGCAGATTATTACACCATGAGGAGCCTGTTTCTTGAAAAAAAAATAAATTAAGTAACTATCCAATCAACTTCATTAATTTTATAAAGTATGTAAACTTTTAAAGTGTGCTGAAGTGGAAAATATACAGTTTTTTTCAGTACCCCCACAACTACCACCATTCCTTTGCATCCATGAGCTCCACATGAACTACAATGTAGACTGAAGTGTAGAATTATAATTCCAGCTCTGCAGTGGCAGAATGTCAGCATGTAGGATGTAACACTATTAAACAAACATAATGCAGGGATATTTTCTGACCCCGTTGTTTCCCTGAGTATGTCGCGTGTTGCTCACTGCCGGTTTGATAAATGACCCTATAAATGTTTTTATTTCTCAAGGCATTCTTCAGTGGATTTTCTGAAGCAGCTTTCATTCCTAGTTGGGTTTAAAGAAAAAACATGACCTTTCAGACTTCTCCTATCAGAATTTATAATTTTGCATCTGTAAGCCCCCGCAAATACTGGGAATTGCAGCTCTGTAATTAATATGCTCAGAGGAGATACAATTTGCCCGTCTACTTATCTCAAGGTCACGGACTAGGTGACAGAGATGGTGAGACGTTAACTTACTAGTTCATCCTGAATTGCATATCTTTTTTTATTTTTTTGCTGTTATATAACCCAACCTCACAGAATTGTGTGCTGTTTTTTGTATTATCTATTGAGATGTGCAGCATTACATGATATGTTTTTTATGGTTCATTTACCATCTGTATGTCTACTGCATTGTTTTAAAGCCAACTGTGAATTGCATAAATCTTGCTTGTTAATGTTAAGATTTCTAAGATTGGAAAGATATCTAAGATTCGAAAGAAATGAGAATGCTTTGTTCTGTCTTCATATCTGAAAACGCTGCTTGATTTTTTTTTTTTTTTTTTTTATTGAAAGCTGCATCTTCAGTATATCATCGCAGATTGTGCTCATTTCTAGTAATGGATTGTAAAAAGCAGAAGAAAAGTTTGCTGCTTAGTCTTTTAACGGAGACATTTAAAAGTCCTATGGATATAACATGATTTTTTAAGGCAGGTTTTTCTCTTTTGCTTTGCTGAATGCTTTTTGTCAGCGTGTCAGAGCCTCTCCTGGTATGTGATGGGGACCCGGTGCACATATACACCTTTTCAGTTCCACAGGGATAGGGCCAGATGGAAGAATTTGATTATCCAGCAGTAGAGGACCAACTGTTCAGTTGGATACAGAACCGGGAGAAAAGGGTTGAAGAGATCGAAAATGGCTGTTGTATGAGAAGCCAACAGTTTCCGAAGGGAACCAGGCAGGCACTGAGGTGTAGTAATGCAGAATCTCTTCCAAGTACCAGCTGGGGCTTTCAGGAACAGCTATCCCCATAGCAGACACTCTGCAGGCTCCAAGCAGCTTGACTTCACCATATGTGGAACTTTTTATTCCACATCTCCCTCCCTTGAGTACCAGACCGCAGGGACACCCAAAGCAGGTGAATTGCTCATAATGCAGAGCAGTAAATCACTGGGTTAACATGGAAAGTCTGGAGAGGGGAAATAGACGTGCAGGAGACTACTTTGGACTCAGAACGCTGGAATCATTATCAGAAGTAACAAAAATGAGCTACTGACTAGAGCGCTCAGCTATAATATCGCACCTATTGTCTGCCCCGTCCTACAGTCATGACCTTGGTCCTGGTCCCGTGTAAAATATTTGCAGCAGCGATACATCTGTCCGGTGCGTTAAAATGCTAACTGTGCATTTTTTATTGTTGAAGAAATGTATCCTGAACTACAGATGGCATTGAACTGTAATACAATTGATGATTTCTGGCACAGAGATTCCGGCATTCTCATTTCACCACAGAACGCAGTGTATCCCAGCCAGTTGCTGGAATCATTAGAAAGGAACTTGGAATTTGTTGTATTTTTTTTTTTTCCTGTGCATTCACATTCAGATATGCTGAGCTCATTGAAGTAGATTGCTGTTCACTTACTAGTGTAAGGTATACATTATACAGGCATGCTTACCTAAAAAGCCTACCCATGAAGAGAAGACACTTTGAGCAGTATTTACCTTTCAGTCACTCTTCCGATTTTGCAATCATGTGCCTGCCCAACCAGCTTTGAGCTCTTCCTCTGACGTCACAACCGGACGGACTCCTTTTTCTTCCTGTTCAGCTACATCTACTTTTGCAGATGAACAATAAGGAAGAGAAGTACATCCGGTCGCAACGGCAAAGGAAGAGAAACAGTCCATGGAACCCACAGCTTTCAAAGATGGTGGCTTTGTCCTCAGGTGCTGAAAGCGCTCAGCGCCATCACAAATGCAGAAGGTGAAAGCTATGGACATCCTGAATCTGGTCCAGAAGTGAATGTTGTCAGCGCCTGTGCAGTAAAGGCCACTGTAGAAAGTTATAGACACCGCAGCTTCTTTACATCAGTACCCATGGGCAGCAGGAGGGATGGGGGCTTCACTATGATAAGCCCTGAAGTGATATAATGGCTTTTATTCTGTTTTACGTTAGTGTAGTTGTATTTCTGAAACGTATGCAGAAAGCAGACAACCGCTTTGAATTAAATCCCATAGAGTAGCAGCCCTGCTCTCACTGAACAGGGGTGTCATATACTATTCTTATAAAGTTAGCATGTATGTACTAGTTTATACCGCACATACCTGAATAATAAAAGTCAGGCCCTGTCCGTGTGTTGTTCCCCTGGCTGCTGTAATATCTTTCATTGTTGCTTATGCAGCTCTATAAACGTATTGACGGAGGCCCAGAACAACGTGAAGTGGGTAGTAAAGGCCATAAAGTAAGCATAAAATAACAAAGCTTTCTTATTTTTCTGTAACATGTATTTTTGGAAAGTTCTAGTAATACCATTATTGTTATGATTATTTTTGCTCTAAACATAGATTCCTTTATTGAAATTCAGCTATGTACTCACATGCAATTGGTATCAATTTTATTCTGGTCCACAAATAACCATAGTAAAATCTAACGGTCGCATATAAATAATACAGGTACCGGTCAAGTGTCAGCCTGACCAACGTCATTAGTTATGAGCGAAGCAAGCTGCAGATGTTACATCTGAAGATGCTTTGTTCAAAATTTCATATTAATACTGTACGGAGATCCAGAGTATATTTTATATTTTAGTATATATTAACATATAACAGTGTAAAAGTAGCTGAAAAAGCCTGGGCTCACATCACGTTCAACATAATATACAAAAAATGTGTATGTTAAACAGATGCCATACATTGGCTTCCATCACCATACAGTTCTATTGTAAATAAAATATATATGTATACATTAACATATAAGTTGTTTGCCAACCTCTGGAGGATGGATAAGCATGGTGTACTATGCTTTCTCATCCTTTATTTTCCTAACGTACAAGTTAAACGTATAGAAAAAGCACAATGTGTACCAGCCCTACAATAAAGGAGCCTATATATGCGTAAACTAAAATTGTAGTGTTATTCTCAGAAGATTCCTCATTATAGCACTAGCTACCTCACCTCGCACATAAGCTCCTTTGTGGTACCATCCATGCATGCTGTTGCTTGGCATAATGACCCATTTCATCATAGCCTGGCATTGTTCGGCATTATCCTTCTGTAATGCCACTGAATTGAATTGCATGTCAACACCCTATGCTACCCAGACCTATCAGTTGTAGATAGTCACTCAAACTGATCTAGTGTAGGATACATATTTCATGTCTGGGTAATATATACTTTATATTCTGGCTGCTTCGATACACGTTATAATGTAATTTATACAATTGTCATTTCTTCAAGTTCAGTGCAGCAGAGCTAATTGAAACCATATTCTTGATTGATTGGTTAAGCTATATATCATAACCGCCATTAAAACGACCAACCTACATTAAAATTCTTCTGTAGCAGCTGAGGAATAAAATTCCATTATCGCGCCACCGTTTTCAGCACTGTCTACAATGGCCACAGAAAAAAGATTTTGCTTCCTGGCCTGAAAACTTCCCATGATTTGTTTATGCCTTAGGGCCTTCCTCCAGCAGCCTCCTCCTTATCTTGCTCCTAAAATGATACCCCGAATAATGGATTACACTATCTCATTAAACTTAAAATCCTCATACATTTTTTTTCTAGGTAGAATATGTATGCTTGTAAATGTCACATTTTTCAGGCAGCTGGTTATCTTGTGGCATATAAACATACCTTGGGCCCTATATCATACTTACCATCGGATGTGAAGAGCATAACTAAACGTTTTGTGCACATTTAGGAATCTACTCAGTGTATCTAGTACTGTTTTTCTGCGGCCTAGCAGGAGAGGAGCAGAGAATGGATCTTGCTAAAATCATTATTCATGGTGGCAGTCCGGTACGCCAATGCACCCACGGTCGCGGCAATTATAGGAGGGTGCACCCTTTCTTCCCTCGGGGTACAATCTGATGTTGGTGCTTCTGCCTGCCCTCGGTGTTGTGGGTTTAGAGCGGGTGAAAGGCAGGAGATGTAGGTGGCTGGCATATGGTGCTGGAGTCAGTAATCAGGCCATTTGTAGAAAATGAGTCTATGTTTATTAAAGTGAAAAATGGGAGTTGTAGTACATCCAACAGGATTAAACAGTTCCAAACAATTAAAATGTCAAATCTTCCCATATTGCAGTGTATAGATATAGGCCAGGAAGGAGATTGTAGTACTCCTTCCCCCTGTCTCTCCAAACTCTCTCTGTCTCTGCATAACCTAGGGCTAGCAATATTATTCTTGCAATGATGACTGTAATTCCCAGCTTAGGGGTAGAGGATTAAGATATGGTGGGACTCACTGTTTTCAAGTGTGAATGGTGTTTTAACAATGTCCCTCTCACTGCAGTAAAGTCTATATCAGCCTTAAACAGCAAATACCTTACTGACTGACTCCAGTGCTCGGCCTCTCAGATTCTGGACCTTCTAGTTCTTTCTTCACTCTGGAGGACTATGAAGTAGAGATGATCTTTGCTCTGTAAATTTCTCAGAGATAGTGGTTCTCTGGAGTTCAGGTCTAGTACTCTAAGGAGTGAGCTCATGTACCGTAGCTTCTTCTGACTTCCTCAGATAACTCACAACTACCTGAACTACCTGTAGGGGTGGTGCTGGCACATTACAAGGCATTTACATTTCACATTAATTTACATTACATAAGAAGGACCATTTGCAAGTACCCTAATCTAGGGTACTGCATTTTTATTAAAAAATCTCTAAAAGTTGTTTGTTTTTATGCAGTTTGAGCATTATTAGTGAATGAATGCATGTCTATGGATTTACACTGGACAGGCAGACAATAAAACAAATATTCATTAAAATCATGGGCACTTCATGGGCCGCTTCACAAGCAGCAGTCTCCTTGTCACCACACTGTTTAATTGAAAGCTATAGATTATAAGTAATTCAGCTTTCATGCCTTTTATAATGTGTAGTAAAAAAAACCCTACTGGTCCAGACATAAAAAGGATATCTTCATCCTTTTATTATACAATTGTACATGGAAAGAAGTGCATTATTGTGCTCATACAGACAATAGAAACAACAACTGTAAAAGATATTGTACTGCCGCCAACCCCGTGGAAGTCACTGATTTAAAGTGTTAAAAGAAATAGCCAGAAAAAAAGTCTCCTTAAAACAAGCTCAGTTGTTACCCAGGAGCTCCTACCAAGCAACCTATGTTTGTGAACCTTATTATTTGATTTAGAAGTGTCCTTTACCTTTCATAGCTGCAAAGCCCCAATTCCCGACAGGCCCTGGATTTCATCTCTATTGCTCTGTCTCCCTGCTCTGCGGAAGTTTCTGCAAAAGATTCCTTCTTGTTTCAAGTATAAAAAAATATCCGGTATAGCCTTGATGGTTGTTGCTTCACCTCCGTACAGCAAAACTATGGCTTTTTATGTATGCCAAAATGTAATTGTATGCCTTCTGATTTAGGCCTCATGCACACGACCGTGTCCATATGGCGGTCTGCAAACCATGGATCTGCAAAATGCAGACACCTTGCGTATACAGTACGCATTTTTCTCCCTTCCATCACTAGAAATGACTATTCTTGACCTCAAAACAGACAAGAATAGGACATGTTCAGTAATTACAGAACAGAAATACAGATGTGGACAGCACACGGATAACATCCGTGTGCTGTCCGATTTTTTAGCGGACTCGTAGAAATGAATGGGTCCGTGAGTAATCCACAAAAAAATGCGGCTCTGACATGGATGCAAAATACGGTTATGTGAATGAGGCCTTAAAGTGATAGCCCAGGTATGTTACCCAAATTACTCACATTTATAAAAAAAAAACTGTAGCAAGTGATGATATTGAACTTCCCTAGCGCACAAGTAAAAGTCTATAAAAATTAAATGCAATTAATAAAAACAATGGATGTAATACTATATGTTAAAGTCCCTCATCCCACCATAGTTCATTGAAGGCAAAGGCATAGCATAGCACACCAAATTAACTACCAAAATAAAAGTACAAAATACCATTAAAAAAAAAATTAAAACATATGATTCCTCCTTTCATAGGGAACCTGTCACTTAGAACATGCATTCATATCATATCAGAATCATGTTATAGAATGGAATCAGGTGATCAGATTAATGTACTGTATATAACTAGTATGTCATTTATTGCAATTCTTGCTCACTGATAAGAAGCCCAGCTGGCAGTCCACTACTATCTCTGTATGCATGCTCATACAGAGAAGACTGCCAGTCATGGAGAGAGACCGCCCACTGGACTCTTCTGAACAGAGTGAGCAGGGATACTAATCCTTACATTATACTGAATCTTTTCCCACAAAACTATATATCAACCTGCTCTACAGTCATGGCCAAAAGTTTTGAGAATGATACAAATATTAATTTTTACAAAGTCTACTGCTTCAGTTTTTATAATGGCAATTTGCATATACTCCAGAATGTTATAAAGAGTGATCAGCTTAACAGCAATTACTTGCAAAGTCAATATTTGCCTAGAAAATGAACTTTATCCCCCAAAACACATTTCAACATCATTGCAGCCCTGCCTTAAACAGACCAGCTAACATCGTTTCAGTGATTGCTCCATTAACACAGGTGTGGGTGTTGATGAGGACAGGGCTGGAGATCAATCTGTCATGATTAAGTAAGACTGACACCACTGGACACTTTAAAAGGAGGCTGGTGCTTGGCATCATTGTTTCTCTTCTGTTAACCATGGTTATCTCTAAAGAAACACGTGCAGTCATCATTGCACTGCACAAAAATGGCCTAACAGGGAAGAGTATCGCAGCTAGAAAGATTGCACCTCAGTCAACAATCTATCGCATCATCAAGAACTTCAAGGTGAGAGGTTCCATTGTTGCAAAAAAAGCTCCAGGGCACCCAAGAAAGACCAGCAAGCGCCAGGACCGTCTCTTAAAAGTGTTTCAGCTGCGGGATCGGGCTACCAGCAGTGCAGAGCTTGCTCAGGAATGGCAGCAGGCAGGTGTGAGTGCATCTGCACGCACTGTGAGGCGGAGACTCTTGGAGCAAGGCCTGGTCTCAAGGAGGGCAGCAAAGAAGCCACTTCTCTCCAGAAAAACCATCAGGAAGAGACTGATATTCTGCAAAAGGTACAGGGAGTGGACTGCTGAGGACTGGGGTAAAGTCATTTTCTCTGATGAATCCCTTTTTCGATTGTTTGGGACATCTGGAAAACAGCTTATTCGGAGAAGACGAGGTGAGCGCTACCACCAGTCTTGTCTCATGCCAACTGTAAAGCATCCTGAAACCATTCATGTGTGGGGTTGCTTCTCAGCCAAGGGAATCGGCTCTCTCACAGTCTTGCCTAAAAACACAGCCATGAATAAAGAATGGTACCAGAATGTCCTCCGAAAGCAACTTCTCCCAACCGTCCAAGAGCAGTTTGGCTATCAACAATGCCTTTTCCAGCATGATGAAGCACCTTGCCATAAAGCAAAGGTGATAACTAAATGGCTCAGGGAACAAAACATGGAGATTTTGGGTCCATGGCCTGGAAACTCCCCAGATCTTAATACCATTGAGAACTTGTGGTCAATCATCAAGAGATGGGTGGACAAACAAAAACCTACAAATTCTGACAAAATGCAAGCATTGATTGTGCAAGAATGGACTGCTATCAGTCAGGATTTGGTCCAGAAGTTGATTGAGAGCATGCCAGGGAGAATTGCAGAGGTCCTGAAGAAGAAGGGTCAACACTGCAAATATTGACTTGCTGCATTAACTCATTCTAACTGTCAATATAAGCTTATGTTACTCATAATATGATTGCAATTATATTTCTGTATGTGATAAAAACATCTGACAAACACACATAAAAACCAGAGGGCAGCAGATCATGTGAAAATATAATATTTGTGTCATTCTCAAAACTTTTGGCCATGACTGTACACAAGCTGCCATAAGATTGGAAAGTGTTCAGTTCCCTTTAAAGGGAACCTGTCATCAACTTTGTGCTGCCCATACTAATGGCAGAATAAAGTACAGACAGGTGAGTTGATTTCAGCGGTCTGTCATTTAAAAGTTAAAAGTAAGTGGTTGCCGAGAACCGACATCACAATCATTGCAGATTAGGTCTGGAAAAGAGTCACGGCCACCTGAGAAGAGTCATGGTTATTCATAAATTCCTGCTCTCCCTGCCCTCCTGCTGATGACTGACAGTCTTCTACCTAGTTTTCTCCCTTTCTCTCTAGGAGAGAACTGCTAATCATCAGCAGATGGGCGGGAGAGCAGGAGATTATGAATAACCATGACTCTTCTCAGGTAGATTTGACTCTTTTCAAGCTCTGGGCTGCAATGATTAAGATGCTGGTTCTCAGCAAGCACTTACTTTTAGCTCATGAGTGACACACCGCTGAAATCAGCATTTCTGTCACTATTTTATGCTGCTCTCAGTGAGGTCAGCATAAAGTTGATGACAGGTTCCCTTTAACTTAAAGGACTTGTCCAATTCCCTATCTTTATTTGCTATTAGTGCTTATAGCTGTTATAGCGGGAGGTATCCTACTTGGCATCCCTCTCTCTAAGCAAAGTCCATTAACAAAGTTGGGATTCCGATCTGCGCTCGATGAAACCATGTATTGTATGGTCACCTATCCATTTAAATGGGTGCCATTTAATACCACATCTCTCCAGCAGACACTACAGTAGAAATGTTGGGCTTTTACCAATAACCGCAGCGTCTTGCTCACAGCCACCACATGGGATAAACCCCTTTTAATCAATTTAATGTCTTTAGGTGCTTGTAATCATTAGATGGCTCTTCCAATGATACCGGATAGGAAATGTAGTCATACAGTATGCAATTGTATTCATTGATTGTGTTTTTATTAAAGAAAAGAGCTGTGCCATCTTTTTTTAAAGGGGTTGGCCAGTTTCTGGCTACTGTTGACCAAAGTGTATGTAAGACGACCATATGACAGTAGTATAGCCTTTGTTGATATTCTGTGCTGTTTGCTATATTTCATAAGCCATGTCCCCTTGTTGTGCAAATCTTCTGTTCCCATAGCGGTCCTGCCCATCAGATGGCCGCTGATGGAAGGTCATGTGAACAGACACATTGCTCAGCTTTCGCCATTCAAACACGCTACACCTGCACTAAACGTCCAACAGTGTCAGTGCATATGGCAGGTGCAGTGTATTCAATGGAGGAGACATCACATGGAGTTGATTTGCCTGGTCACATGACCCTCCATCAGCAGCCATTTTATGGACATGACAAAAGACTAGGCCAACAAGAGGGCATACCTCATGAAATATAGAAAATGGCAGAGAATTTTACAAAGGCTACATTAGTATAATCATCTTACTAACACATTGATCAGCAGTAACCAGAAAAGTGATCAAACCCTTTAAAAGGCACCCAAAATGTCTGAGCCTTGTTTCATGGTATCTTTGTCATCTCAGTGTCTGAGCGGTGGCTATGACAAAACATATGTGTTATACATACAATATCTACATAGATTCAGTAATAGTAAGCGAATCTCATCAATGGCTACAAGGATGACTTTTTTTCAATCATTCGTGTAGTTTTTATTTCATTGTAGATGACTGTTCTTGTAAACGTTGGCTTTCATAGATAATGAGCCATATGGAAAATGGCACGCAGGAATTCTATACAGTGTGTTGGAAAGGAACAAATCCAAATGCATCTCTCTATTCCTCGCTGGTGTTTATGCAGCTGTACATGCGATTATATTACAGAAGGAAAGGCCCAGATGTATGTCGCAGTCCTATTAGCTCCAGCTCAGAGACCCTTATAAGAGTATCATAATTCTCATTGTGATGTAGCTTGGCCTCTTGGCCACTGTATCGAGCAATCATCAAACATCACGCATGTGCTTAAATGTCTCCCGAGGAGCAGTCGTGGGACAGAGCAGTGCCGCTCACACTGTATGAGGAACTTTGACAGCCTACCAGGAGGGATTGTGGGATTGCTGCTGTCAGCAGTTCCAGCAGTGCAAACAGTATGAAGAAGCTTCCACAGGGATTGAATTACTGAAGACTTCTGGTCTGTGTTTTTTGGTATAATTGAGAGCACAGAGGGAGCTTGATTTCTCTGTCTTATGATTTGAAGGTGAAGACAAGAGCCTGCAGGGCTCTGTCAGAGTTATGGGCATGCTCAACATAGGCTTCAAAAATCTAATTCCCACAAAACCTTACAAGACTGAATTGCTTACCTGAATATAAAAGATTTACTTTCGCTGAATCACTTAATGTACATTTCACTTAATTACATTTTTTGAGAGTGGAAACAAGTCTCTATTCAGTCACCTATGGCTATATATGTGCAGGAGTCCTTGTTTCCATAAAAAACACACATGTATTTCAAAAGTGATATCTAAAATTGATCGTTTGCCAAATTAACACACACGGGGTCGTTAAACTCTAATAATCAGAATCTCCAATTTCTGGACATGATTCTTTAATAATGGAGTATTAAAGTGTTTTAGCAGAGGTTTGACAACGTATCAGGTTGTCTCCTAAACTTCTTATTCCGACTTAACGCAGCTGAAACCCAGCCAAAAAATACATTATACTTAAGCTCAAGCCTTACTTCATGATGAACCAGATCCAGCTGCCATAGGAAAATATTCTATTTATACATAGTGTAAAAAACTGGAAGATGCATGTGTTTTCTTAGTCTGGTCTATAAATGTGTGTGGGTGGGGGGGGGGTTCTGGAATTTTTTTCTTCATCCTTTTAGTTTGCTAAGTGCGTTTACTGTACGTAAGATCATGTCCCAATGACAAAACTCCTGCGACTACATGTTTGTCGATCCCCCTAACATCACCAAAATATAACATCAATGAGAGAGAAGTCATTCTACTGACGCTTTGAAGTGTGTGGAGCACCGAGCCTGTCTGGCTGGATTGGACCCCATTTCAAAACCCATCAAGTGCTTTAGTGTAACTTCTCGTACTGACAAAATGTGCAAGTCTCAGTGGAGGAGGCTGCTTCATAGTTCCTTTACTGTCTGGGCTTATGAGGACAGAGCTCATTTCTAAGTAGTATTAAGGAGCAGAGAGAAGGAGATGAAGTTTGTCCATTTTGCTTTCTTTTGCCGTTCCAGCTGCTACAGCAGCAGAATATTAAAATGTATGAGAGACAAATGGATGTTTCATCTTCTCCTCATTTACTTACAGGATTGAGTAGCATTTATTATATACAGTAACTACATAAATATGACTGGATTGGAATACAGTGCAAGGCAAGTAGATGAGATATCAACTAATCTAATCCCCATGCAGCAGGAAATACAGAAATATACCTGTAGTGAGGATTTTGAAATTCTTAGCATGTCGATTTTTGTTGTGGAAAGCTTATGGATTTGTTGTAGATTCTCCCCATTAAATACAGTGGGGAAGAAGATATCTGTAACCAAATCCAAGCTTTGCAGATTTTGCTATATTCATAAAATTGCTTAGAATATAAAAGTGGTAGACTCACCTTATCAATCCCCTGCTGCTCCTGTGGCTATGCTTCCATGGTCCAATCTATTGTCCTTCAGCGATGATGTATCATGTCGACCACATACAGAATGGTATGTGCAGGGGCAGATTGGCCATAGACCTTACAGGGAAATTTCCACAAGGGCCGATGCCCAGGGGTCTGGCTAGTTGAACTTTTTGGGGATGTAGTTTTCTGTTGGCAATATTTTGTGATGGACTGTGGTATTTGGCTCTGTTGGGGTGGTATTATATGCCACACTGTGGTTTTGCTGGCCCTGCCTTCCATGAGTCTGGACCCAACTACAAAACGGGGCCACTTTTAGTATTTTTTCCAGGTCCACTTTAAGTTCCCAGTCCGCCCCTGGGAATGTGACAATCACAGGCTGCAGTGGTTACTTGAATGGTATTGACACATCAATGTTGGAGGTATACATAAATCAATGTAGGGAACAGGGAAGCATAGCCATGGGACCATCAGGGGATTAGTATGTTGAGTCTACAGGGTTTTTTTTTTTTTTTTTTAATTCTAAATGGTATGGATTTGCCACTTTGGATTTCCGGCAGTTTTCTGCGGATTTGCGGCAAAGATTTTCCAAAGCAAAACTTTTACATGTGAACTTTTTCTCAATAAATTTACAAGAGCTTTCTCTGAGCAATATGAACAGAGTAATGGATGTGTCCTTTAATATCTCTGGTCTGGTGGACTGCAGCCGTACAGGCTGCGGTGGACCCTAATTAAACTAATAAGACGCTGCTTAGTGGGTTTTTTGTTTTTTTTTTTACTTTTGAGCTGTATCATTTGTGAATAGCCATAAACAGAGTAACAATCTGTTTGCATTAAACAATGCTGTTATAAAGGGCAATGAAAGTTCATATTATGCACAGTGTATAGAATTAATAATTACTGCCAGGGACAGTCTGCAGTGTCAGTAACTTTCTATCACACAGATCCCTAGGCCCACTTTATAACACAGCATTGAGTTTAGGCTGCCTCTGTAATTGTGCTCTGTTTTTTGTGTGTTTTTGTCTTTCTTTAAGAAAAGGCAGCAATAGATGAAAATATTCTTTCGCTGTGAGGGTGGTGTATTAGGCTGAATGCAGTCCTTGTGAAATGAGACCAGAAATAGCTGCAATCTGTGAGGGGAACAGTAAGCAGTCTTTTGAGATGACAGCTTATCTTGCCTTTAATTATCTGTTTACATTGTGCAGTCACTTATCTGTTAGCTCTTCTCAAAGATGGAACTTTTTTTTAAACTTTTTGGATGACACTTATTGTTCTGTCTTTGAGCAGTCAGTTGGAGATGTACACATATGCTTCTGATTATATGAGCAGAGATCTATAGACTGAAAAAAATCCATTGTCTGGTGGCACTCGAATTTGCAATTCTAAACTGCTTTGTGATATAATTAAAGAAACCAGTCATCAATAGACTACGAAGTAGTCAGTCAGTTTTTCAAACATATGGGGTAGTTGCGGATTAAGTAGACCATAGACCCTGGACTGTTCACAAAACTTGCTCCCATCCTTTTCCCCTGCCCTGCTACACTGTGCCCATGTCAACTCCACCTTTCTTTTGCCAGAGACTCACAGAGGAATCTACAGCAAAATGTACGTGAGTTACATATGTATTTTGATGCAGATTTGCAGTGGACGGCAAGGAATGAAATATGCGGTGCAGATCTGCAGTATTAGGCTGGGGCATGTGATTGTCTGTGTGACATGCTGCGACAGTCTCAAAAAATCTGGGCCTGGTTGGTTTTTGTGTCGCAGGTCGCATGCAACTTTTACTCCATTGATGTTAATGTCTTGCATTACGCCACTTGCCTGCTACTCTTCTGTGACTTGGTTGTCATGGGACATGTGTAGCTCCAGCCTAAATTGACATGCTATGGATTTAAATTCTGTATCATATGACAATTTCTATGTGGATTCAGCATATACTTTTTACACAGCATGTGAATGAGATTTGTTTAGTTATCACCCACTTTCCTGCTACTTTAAAAACCTGCAATTCCACAGTAGAAAATGATATACTTCCAGTATAGATGTTACTGTACTCAAGCTATATGACCTAATGCAGACTCAAGAACAGACCCCCTAGATAAATACGGACCCCCAAGCTTTATACACTAAATGCAGACCTGGGACAGATGCCCTAAACTAATATAGACCCCCAAACTAGTCCCCTAAATACAAAGCTAGCACAGACACCCTAAATAAATTCAGACCCCAGCATCCATAATTGCAGAAACAAGACCCCATGTGCTCGCCCAGCAGCTCCTCCTCTACCTCCTTGCTGCTCCCTCCTGTAGCTTGAGAATCTGCGGAGGTCATGTGACCATTTGGAACTTCCTTCTGCAGGTCCTGCAGAAAATGCATAAAACAGTTTTGTTGCACCTTTCTTCGTGATCTGTGGCAAAAAACCCAGTGTGCTTTAAGCCTTGGGGCCAGGGATCATTGCACAAATCAGTTTTTTTTGCGTTTTTTGTTTTTCATTCTGTGGAAGAAATGAAAAAACAGATGAATCTGCAATTTGCGTAATACCCATGGGCCTCAGGCCACCTTCTAAACTGCCAGTATTTAGCGCAATTGGCTACTTGTAAGGAGTTTACAGACAAGAACCTGGACATATGATCACAGTACCCACTAAACCTTGCAAGTCACTGTCAATGTCCTCATAGCAGAGCCATGTAAGTCTAAACACCGTCCACAAAATACTACATGCTCCCATTACAAAGCCACTCACAGAGCATTTATAATAGTGACAACCAGAATATAGGTCACCTGCTAAACTCCCATGCCCCTCTGTCCCCATCAGTCCACAAGAAGCTGGTTAATGTAAGGCAAAAAGGCCACTTACATATATTACATGCTCATCCTGTGACCTACTATAGTTTTGACCTACTATAGCTGATCTTCTCTGGACGGAAAAGTGCAAGGGATCTGGGAATATCCCACCAAATTCAGAACTCTTGTCTTGGCTGAAGGAATTTGACCAGATCATCATCCATTCTTTCTGCAGTAATTCTATATAGAGCTGTAAGAGACGTTCTACTATTGTTGAACCTACCAACATCTTTATGCATATTTTATTATTTAATTATATTATACAATTGAAAAAGCTCCAGCCATTGCTTTTGTGCCCACGAAGAAGGAAGTCTTGTATAGTTTGATCCCATCCTTCCCGTATGGGGTAAATAAAAAATTCCCATTTTGTAGGCAAGAATGTTCATCTTCATCACCCTCAGTTCCTGAAATTGGATATCTGTTGGATGGACAAATATTCACTTAATTGTCCTCTGTTGCACCTTTCTTCACCAGTCCCTAGTGGTCTTATTTATACAGGAAAGAAACAAATGAAGGCAAAACAAATTGCTGCTTAACAAAAACAAACATAAAAAATCCATAAATTGTACCCCCCTCGGCAACCACCTTAGACCTGCACCTAATCCTTCCCCTGAGTATAAATTCATCTTGTCACTTTAAATGAAATAATAAATGTAATAAAAATGTGTAGACACAGATTGTGTCATTTCTTTCCAAAATGTACAGCAGAGTAAAGCCATCCCTTCTGTTACTAGAGGAAAGAGTTAAACCAGTGATAGAAGAATTCCTTTTGCAGAAATGACAATGTGAAAGGTGAATTTGTTTTAATTTGCTGTAAAGGCATTTTGATATGTGGAAGGATCAAAGACAACTGAATCAAAGGAGAAAAGCGAGGCAGTGTTTTTTCACACAGTATGGCCTCTTGTGTAGATGTGAAGTCTCAGGACCTGAGTGATCAAATTTATTTGTAGTGTTGTTTGTTTAAAGATCAATATTAAATAAATTGGTCTGGAAGCTACAGCCATAAAGCAGCTGTCGAGCTAATGTGATCCCACAATGCTATTTTGTCTACTGCTTGGAACCTGGTTAGCTGCTTAGCTCTATTAAGGGGACATAAAGCACATAGAGAGAGCGAGAGGAAAACAAAAAAAAGCTAAAGAAAGGACCAGTAATCAGACTCTGCCGCTGCCAGACATTACAGGCGCAGACACCATTTGTTTTCTCTTTTGTTGTCTGCTCTCTGATTTTGGTACTATGTCATTAGTTTATTTTCTGTGTATTCCAGAAGTCTGGAATTGAGAACATTGTAGTAGCAGATAATACTTGCAGTCCATGTAAATCAAATGCTGCGTGTTGATTTCTTGCACTACACGACTGGCCATTCCAGTGAGGAACAATGAGTGGAGCTGTCAGTGTTGTGGGACAAGAACATTCAAGTTTGATGCCAGAGGAGCTGTTAAAATGAACATGCTGTTCTAATCAAAATGGATTGCCTTGGTACGTGTTGGCAGGATGGTGTTAAGTTTGCATTATTAATTCAATAATGGGGTTACTTTTTATTTGGGTTAACAATTTATTTTTTAGATGAGCTTGAGTGATTTTCTCAGGTCAAGGAAGAAAATTATGACACAATGAATAAAAAATAAACTACATGCAATACTTAAAGTGTAACGTTGTTTCACTTCATTTTAATACAGTGTAGGAACTGGGATGTTAAACTTTTTAGTAATATACTTTATTAGGGAAAGATGTTTCTATGTACTCTGAATCAGTGTAAATAGTCCACTTAGCAAAACTCTAACAGTGTTGCTAAGGGGAGTCTGTCTTGAGTGTTTTACTGAGTGCTTAAGATGCCTGTAAATAAGGTTAGTTTCATACTAACATTACAGGTCTCCAACAGGCTGTTCTGGCAGAGGAGCTCTCTCCAGCATAGTTGGAAGTTACTGCAATGCCTGCCTGGCCCCATTGACTATATTGGGATCTGTCTGGGATTCGGCCAAACAAAAATTGCTGCACGTAATTTTTTTTTGTCAGTGCCGGATTCAGAGAGCTCTGACAGGCTGTTCTTTGCTAGAACAGCCTGCCAGAGACCAAAAAATGCAGATGTGAAAGAAGCCTAACATGCAGAGGCTTCCAGCCTGCCTCTTGTCACTACCCCAGCCCATGAAAATCTACATGTGTCCTATCACTGCCCATCACCCATCATCATAGATCTTATGCTGCAGATCCACAGCAGTACGTTCAGTTTGCCACCACTGTGAATGATGACTTTGACTTTATATGGTACAATTATTTGTATTTTCATCAATTATAGTGCTTTACTACCCCACATACATCTCACACTGATGTATGTGGCTCAGTGTGTGTGCAGGGCAGCGTGTGATGTATACATGTGTGTGGGGGGGCAGCGTGTGATGTATACGTGTGATGTATACGTTGTGGGGCAGGTGTATACGTGTGTGGGGGGGCAGCGTGTGATGTATACATGTGTGTGTGGGGGGCAGCATGTGATGTATACGTGTGTGGGGGGGTAGCGTGTGATGTATACATGTGTGTGTGGGGGGGCTGCGTGTGATGTATACATGTGTGTGATGTATGTAGTGCAGTGTGTAGTGAATGCACAGATATTATAGCCAAGTGGTAAAGTACAGGGAAGATCCGTCATATTGGACTGAACTTTATCACTTGGCTATGTTATTTAGACTAGTAATGGATCCTTGCATAAATACTCACCTCTTAGGCCATGTTCACACCAGCGCTATGTATTTATGTTGTTCTGCTCCGTTAGATGACCAGAACAATAAAAATAATAGAAGTGTTGGAGTGGGCACATATGCCTGGGTTCACATCACATTTTTGTCATACGTTAACAGAATGTTAACAGATATGACTATAGTGCAGTCCGTTTACTTTCGTTCGGGATCTTGTCTTTTTACCAGACTAAAAAGTTCTCCATGCAAGGCTTTTTTTGTCTGGTCTTTTTGCCAGAATCTGTGACAGAGGCTCCAAACACAGCCTCCAACGCAGATGTGAACAAGTGCAGGCTACGTATTATGTATTTAAAATTACTTCAACTTTCGTACTCCCATCGGCCAAAAATACTCCTCAAAAATGGTCAGAGGAGTATTTTTACTCTTCTGGAAAAAATGTAGCACGACCTCTGGCGGGCACATATCTGAATGTCTGCCTCTTGCGATCTCCTCTTCTGAGTGATGGCTACTGATATATACTCTTGTAAACACTGGTGGCCACTGGCTATGTATGATCAAGAAGGTAGGGGGAGAGGCTAGGAAAGCACTAAACTTATGAAATCCATTTGGAGCAATAACAGAGTGGACCTGACATTATAGTATGTCAGTCTTAACTAGGGAAGCATATTTTAATAACAAATTTGGTTTCACTTCTACAATAATCTTGCATTTTCTGAGCATTCTTGTATTTTCTTGTATAATCTGAACCTAACCTTACCTTTCTGCTTGTTCTTCACGGCTTCTTTCCATTCAAGAGTCATCCTCTCAGATTCTTCTTTATGTTATGTGATTTTGCTCTGAACCTACCATTACTCCTATTAACACAAACCCATTGGGATCCTCCATTACTCTTCCTCCCTGTGGTTCCATATTCTTAGACTCTACACTTGTGTGTAGAACTTGGAACAAAGCGGTCAACAGCTGGCTGCAAATGGATTGCTCTTAGGTTTCCATAGCAGCCCTGTTTTTACAGGTGTTCACTCGGGAGAGAAATAATGTTCCCATGACTGTTGAAGCCATCTTAACTTTTACAGTGATCCACACAGGTACTAGGTCTAATTTAGCACCTCTTTAAGTTCCATTAAACACTATGATGACTAAAACGGATTTTCACTGAGCGTCCTTCTACTATTTATTTCTTGCTTGAAGAAACAAACTGGTATAAAAGTGAACCTTTGTTTTTCGTGGTTGTGTTTCACTAGTTTTGAGCTGAAAAAAAATACTGAATACAACATATGGTACAATTTCATATATTAAAGGTAGATAATAACGTTCTTGTGATGTGCTCTACATTAGTGTTGCACACGAGACCACCTTTTAAAATGGACAAGACATTTAACTTGCATATTAGCAAATCTGAGTGTACTTGCTATGTCTTCAATATATTACATTAAGATTTATGCCAAAACACAGTTATGATGGTTGTGTACTCTTCAAAACTGTTTCTCTGACTCCACATAGGATCTGTATGTAGTTGGAGCACAGATTTTACTGGCTCAGTCTATCCAGATGCTGCTATTGCCTAACTCAGTACAGAAATGTGTTCATTACAGTGGAACCTTTACTGCATGTGAGTGACCATTGCTACTCTGATATCAATACTACAGGAAGAGCACAGTACATAGATCAACCAAAACCAACGGTATATGGGCAGGGGAGAACTTGGCCATTCTGGGGCCACAAAGCAAGTTATGTCTGGAGGCCCTAATCAAAGACATTTTGGGGACACTTTAATTAACCACCTAACTGTTTTGCCTGAGCTTGGGTGCTGGGAAAAGCACTTAAAGGAAACCTGTCATCAACTTTATGCTAACCTCACTGAGGGCATCATAACTTGTCACTCATGAGCTAAAAGTAAGTGGTTGCCAAGAACCAGCATCATAATCATTGCAGCACAGGCCTTGAAAAGAGTCAAATCTACCTGAGAAGAGTCATGGTTATTCATAATCTCCTGCTCTCCCCACCCACCCAGTCATCAGCAGGTGGGCAGGGAGAGCAGGAATTCATGAATAACCATGACTCTTCTCAGGTGGCCGGGACTCTTTTCCAGGCCTAGTCTGCAATGATTGTGATGCTGGTTCTCGGCAACCACTTGCTTTTTACTTATAAATGACAGACCGCTAAGAATCAATTCACCTGTCTCTACTTTATTCTGCCGTTAGTATGGACAGCATAAAGTTGATGACAGGTTCCCTTTAACTGTTCTGCCAGAGCCCAGCTTGGGCAGAAGGGGAGGGGGGGGGGCTTGCTTTAGCTGCTTATATCTACTGATTGGTACAGACATGGGCTTGATCTTGTTCATACAAAACCAAAATGACAGCATTAGCACAACAGAAGCAGGAGATATCACTGTTAGAAATAGAGTCAGGAATAAAAGTGGTAAAACCTGCTTTCACTTTCATCTACATTCATCTACCTTCACTGTATCCCGATTTTTAACACTGATATCTACCCATGTACTGAAGATAATGACGTGAATGTGGTATTGTCTGAGAGCTTGGAATGTCAGCTTTCAAACAAGCTCCATCTGCTACCTATTCAGAGATATGAGCAGTTAAAGCAGCTACCTCCTCCCCTTCAGTCTGAAGGAGGAGGGGAAAAGTTGGGCAGCTGATAACCTGCAGAAGGAAAGGAAAAATAGTAAAACATATGTAGGAATATGACATTATCAGCAGTGTACTGACCCCCATAATAAATATGTTTATTTTATGTTTATAGTTATTTATACCACACAGTGAACTTAAATTCCACAAAACAATGTTAAAATTGGTATTTTTCAAATTTGTTTTCTTATCTATTAGGAGGTTAAAGGCATCTGTCAGCAGATTTGTACCTATGACACTGGCTGACCTGTTACATGTGCACTTGGCAGCTGAAGACATCTGTGTTGGTCTCATGTTCATATGTGTCTGCATTGCTGAGAAAAATTATGTTTTTATATATATATATATATATATATATGAAAATGAGTCTGTAGGAGCAACGCCATTACACCTAGAAACTCTACTGTCTCTGTAACTGGGGAGCCCTCTCCACTTTGAGTGACAGGGCCAGGCAGACTTGATAACTTTTACACTCTCTGGCCCTGTCAATCAAAGTGCAGTGGGTGTGGCAGTTGTGGAGAGAGCAGAGCCTCTAAGTGTAAAGGCAACGACACCTTTGCATACAATATCTTAAAGCTTAATTTTTCTCAGCAATGTGGGCACATATGAACATGGGATCAGCACAGATGCCTTTAGCTACCAAGTGCACATCCAACAAGTCAGCCAGTTTCATAGGTACGAATCTGGTGACAGATGCCCATTAAGCAAGCACTGTAATCCAGCATCTAGATAAAAAAAATAGTACAGTTAGTGTAGTGGATGTTACCTGCAATGTAACACCACAGGTAACACAGTGGTAACTCTCTGAGCACAGATAATGTAGTAGATGTTACCTGCAGTCCTATGTAACACCACAGGTAACACAGTAATAACTCTCTGAGCACAGATAATGTAGTAGATGTCACCTGCAGTCCTATGTAACACCACAGGTAACACAGTGGTAACTCTCTGAGCACAGATAATGTAGTAGATGTCACCTGCAGTCCTATGTAACACCACAGGTAACACAGTAATAACTCTCTGAGCACAGATAATGTAGTAGATGTCACCTGCAGTCCTATGTAACACCACAGGTAACACAGTGGTAACTCTCTGAGCACAGATAATGTAGTAGATGTCACCTGCAGTCCTATGTAACACCACAGGTAACACAGTAATAACTCTCTGAGCACAGATAATGTAGTAGATGTCACCTGCAGTCCTATGTAACACCACAGGTGACACAGTAATAACTCTCTGAGCACAGATAGTGTAGTAGATGTCACCTGCAGATAACACAGTAATAACTCTCTGAGTACAGATAATGTAGTAGATGTCACCTGCAGTCCTATGTAACACCACAGGTAACACAGTAATAACTCTCTAAGCACAGATAATGTAGTAGATGTCACCTGCAGTCCTATGTAACACCACAGGTAACACAGTAATAACTCTCTAAGCACAGATAATGTAGTAGATGTTACCTGCCATCCACATTATCGTTAAAGAATAACTTATATAGCAATTTACTTTCGTTGTCTATTACCAGTCATTTTGAAAGGTAATAAAGAACAAATATACGGGAACACAGGTAACATTGCTCCTCGGTACGTCTTTGTTTAACCTAATAGAGTTGTAAGGTTTTAAGCCGAACTGTATGCTGATTGTACCAAATGATTACTCCAAGATAGATTCATCAAATCTCCCTGCTGTACAAGACAGGGCTTACTAATGAAGTTCCCTATCAAAAAGAGAAGCCTAATTTTGATTTGGCTTAGGTAATGAACTTCTTTTTCCTGGTGTGATTATCTGCATGGGGTGGCTAAAAGAGTAGCAAGAGAGAGCGAGCGCTCACAGAAGCATTATGCAAAATGTCTCTAGTCTCTTTTTTTGCTGGGATATATTAAATTTTCAATGTAGTCTATGTAATATAAAATTATGATAATGACTTTTGGCCCACTGTGAAGGCAGCTTGCTGGTCCTGAGCATGTGTGTCTGGCTTGAGCACTAGGATACACTGTGGGAGTTTCCTTTTCTATTAAGAAACCTCTAGATACCTAATGATGAATTTTCTTTCACCAAATGTTCTTCTTTTGTCTAAAATACAAGCATTTTCTAAATTGCTTTTGAGAAAAACAGGAGAGGCAAAGAGGTCTGTGGCGCTAACAAGGGATATTCAAGCAAATCAAGGGATTCATTTGCATCATTCTTGTAATTATAAGCTAACAAAAATGCGGTTCCATGGTATCGCAGAAATATTTACCATGTTATTGATATAAATTATTGAGCTGCATTTGTTAAGGCAAACGTGGGACAATTTGCTCATAAAATTTCAGGTTGTGTAGTATGAAAGATGACAGCTGGATTTATTGTGGATAATAATTTGTAACAACCTTAAGTATCTACAGTCTCCTTGGTTATTGCAAAACCTTCCCCTTTTTTGCTGTTTGTTACGTACTCTAGAGAGCGAGTTGAGCATTGCTGAAAGTTCATTCCTTTTTAGCTGTAAGAAATTAGTCTCCGTAAACAACAATAAAAAAAAAAAATCTAACCAGAATCTATGCATTAACTCTGTAACAGATACAATTGCAAATTTTTTATTTGCTCTAATGTTCATTGAAATTAAATGAGGCACTCTCTATGGTTCATCTTGTCAGGAATATATATCCATTGTTATGGAGTATTTACAGCTAGTTAAATCAGTGAACACAAAGCAACAAGGGGTTTTAATGGCACGTGTAGGTTGTCTGCAGATTTGGAATATTTTTTTTAAATAGATACAGAAAATTATGGGCAATTATCAGACTATAATCAGAAACATTCGTCGTGAATAGCACAGAAACGGCACCCAAATTATAGATCCAAACACACCAAAAAGCACATATTTTTTGTATGATTCTTAAAGGGGTCATCTGTTGGCTTACAAAAGACGTAACCATTTTTCAATCACTCCTATGTCTAGCTATTGTTGTTACACACTTGTTATGGTTTCCCCAGATACATTTTTCATTGCCTCTCAGAACATTCACCTAGCGTGTCCAGTGGTGCTGAAAAGAAACCACGTCTAGCACACAGCTTCTTGTAGCTCGGCTTGCACATTAGCAGAAGTCTATCCACTGCCTGTGTGCAACAGTATCTGGACTGTGATGAACTGGTGAGCTGTACCACCATGCAAACCAAGCAAATGGTCCCAAAGATTAGGGGGCCTCCTGTTGGCTACAAGTGGTTGACTGAAAAACTGAATAAAGGAGCCGACATACCTCTGCAGCCAGTTCAGATGCACAGGGGCCCAGGGAAGAGGAGGGAACTTCCCAGCTGTAAGCAGTAGCAGAAGACCCTAGGCTGTACTGCTAAAGGGGGTGGAGCTTAGCAAATGCCAAATCTGCCCCTGGACTAAGCTACTGGGTGTGTGTGACCACTGGCACTGGACTCATTAGGTTGTTGTTCTGCCATAATACTGTAAATATGTAGCAACAATATCTACAGATTTACTTAGAATGATTCCAGTTGAAAAAGTTTTGTAAAATATGTTATTTTATCATGGGATAATCCTCCAGGAATTTAATATTGATGGCCTGTCCTCGGGATAGGTCGGCGGGAGTCCCATTCCCGGGATCAGGTGTTCAAAGAGGCCGCACTGCTCTGTGAGTGCTTAAGCCTCTATCTAGGCCAGTGACATCACCGTACATCTGTCATGTGACCTAGTTGCTGCTCATTTCCATGGATAAAGGTGCAAGTTTCAATTGGGGCATCTATGTTCAATCAGCATTTGATGTCATCACTTTATATAATGTTATGACTTGGATTCTACCACTGACATAATACACGTTAAGTATATATGGTGTAATATGTTGATTTGCGATATCATTCACATACGGTAAGCTAAAGTGGGTAAAGTTTGCGCATCTAAACGGTACTCTTCTCCTCCGCCTCCTACTTTCTACAAGTGAATTTCTTCAAGGTTTGCAAATCACTAATTGATCTACAAACATTATTATGCATGAAATATGCCAATAGGGCATGACACAGAATCTGCTTGTTAATGTTTTCAGCCGTCTCAATATTATTTAGGGAAATTAAGAAAATGTCAATACTTATAACCAGTGTTATATTCAAGGACACCTGTAATTAAAATGCAGATGGATTTAGAAGATACAACTTTATGTTTAAACTTTCCAGTATTCATTTTTCCAACATGTAAGTAATGTACTTTGCTAAAGGTATGTGACACACATTGAAGCTGTTTTCCATATCAGGGTAACTTGAATCTCCTAGCCCCACAGACAAAACATTTAACAGGTGTCATATGTTATTTATAGTATTAGTCTCCTCATATTGGGCAGAGGCACCTGAAGCGTCAGGACATGGTGTGACCACAACTTCCATTTGTCCATGAAATAGACATGAAGCTGCCAACAGTGGCGTACATAGAAAAGTGAGGGCCCCATAGCAAGAATCAAACCAGGCCCCCCATACAGGACAGAAGGGTTTCTGCCTAAACCCTTTTCAATGACCCTTGGGCCATTTTGTCTCATTTGCTGAAAGATGTTTCTTTAGAGAGTAGAGTCCTGACCAAGTTTTCGCCCCCAGTAGAAGAGGAGATGATCCCAACTAACACTGGGCCCCCCCTTGCCCTGGGTCCCATAGCAGTCACATGGTCTGCCACTTTGGTAGTTATGCCCCAGGCTGCCAACAATTTTTTAGGGGAGATTGTACTGTAAATGAGAGGAGAAATACTGATCAGTCACACAAAGAGTGTAAGAGTTGTAGTGCATCAGAAATTATGACCTCATTTTCATGTTGGTATGGTGCTCCTCATCTTTGTCCAAATGTTTCTCCTCCTCTTGTAGCTGCCCAGGTGAATGCCCTGGCGGTCAGTTGTCACCAGGGGAGGTGTCAGTGTGTGTACATTTCTCCTGCCGTATCACTACGGGGGGAATGTTGTAATGTATAGTGTGTGTGTATATAATAACATATATATGATTGTCTTTCATCGCAAATGTCGTCTCGTGAAACCATCTGTTTTTCTAAGCAGGGTCAATGGTATTTTATATCATTTTATTTGATCACGACTGGCTAATACTTTTCCTTTGTGTTATGGTTATATTTTATAGAACACAAGCTACACATCAGATGCTGTCATTCTGTAATACATTGTAGAGTAATAGATAGGCTGTGTATTTTGGGGGTTTGTGTTCCTCATCTGGAATCTAAGTTGTCCAATGTTGGACGCCTTGATTACATACTACCGACATTTCTACCCCTACTCTGTGTCCTATGTAGTATTTCACTAACTCTTTCATTTCAGATTATATCAATAGCATATTGAATTTTAATTTATAGCTGAGTTTTAGGAGCAATAAATGAAATAATTATCATTCAATCATTGGTGTTTAATAGATGTGCCCATTACAACAACACAAATGTATTTCGATATTTCATTATCAAAGGAGAAGAAGGTAATATTAATATTACAAATATATATATATATATATATATTTGTTTGTTTAATCCTCTTCTGTTGTTATACTAATGAAAGATATTCCAGTCTCACAGTATTTATGTAGTAGTATTCATATTTTACGGAGGGGGGGGGTCAACACTTTCTCCCTTACCTGTAACCTATATTCAGAGAAAATGGACTAAACAGTGTCAAGTAGCATCTTAGCCCTGCCTGATATTATGCGTTTAGTGTCAGCACTATTAAATGGTACTTTTTCCTGGTCTTCCAGATGACTTAGCAGCTCGGATGCTTTAGAGGATATGCAGCCTGGCAGACTTCCCATTCTTAATGTGTTAACAAAAGCCAATAGTGTCAGTTTTAACAGTTTCACTTAAATTCCCATGACACTTTTAACAAACGTTGAATGCGCTGCCATGTCTTACCCTGACACATTTTTTGCTATCATTTCACACTGAAAAAAAAATGTCACCTGCAATCTGAAAGTTTGTGTTTTCATCTGACAGAATAATTAGTTCTCTCTTTTCTGGGCTTCATCTATTTCCACACCTAGAATGATTTCTGCGGTACATGGTTAGCACTTGTCCTGCACACGCAAAATGAGTGTAAAGGATAGAGCAGGTCATAGCTGGCACGTGTTAATATTTCAAGTTCCTAGACCTATGCCATGATGGCAGGATTGGAGAAGCTGATAATATATAGATGGAGCAGCAGGAAAGAAGTATAGGATCTGTGGGCGTGCATGGATAGTAGATACATTATACCCCACCTCTCCATAAATAAAACCTCAACATGTACAGTGTTTATATTTTCACATATCATGATCCTCCTGCTCATGGCCACGTCACCTCTCCTTCTCTAATAAATGAGGCTGATGGGAGGCCTATACACATTGAACAAATAGCATGTTAGGCATTGCAGGCAAATCTTCTTAAATTATGTATTAAAATGGTTGTCCTACAATTAAATACTGTATTTCTCCATAAGCTCAAGTGAAGCATAAAATATTTTAATAGTATTTTATTTTTTTTAATTCGCATATGTTTAGGTATTGCATTTATGTACTTGTTATGGTGCCCCTAATGTGTTCAGTGCTGGTGAGAAGAAGCAGCTTCTTATATTCTGGCCTGCACAACGGCAGGAATCACTCCGCCACCAACGTAAAAAGGGACTAAGATGCTGAGCAACTGTATCCATGAGCACTGCACACATTAGGTGAAAAACCAATGAACCCCAGGGGAAGCCTTAAAAATATATATAAAGAGGTTGTCCCATGAAAAATATGATATAGTTTTTAAACCAGCACCTGGATCTGAATACTTTTGTAATTGCATGTAATTAAAAATGTATAATAGCTACTGATTTAATATATGAAATATATATGTATAGCGCCACCTGCTGTTTGCTCTTTTTCTAATCTCTCTGTTCTGCTCACTGAGAAGGAAGCACATGCTCAGTTCCATCCTTCAGTTGCCACCAGCTGCAGCAGATAGGACACACCCTGAGAAAGCGTATGCCCCCTAGTCTGACAGCTTGAAATAAATCTAGCAGAACAATTGGAGAACTGAATGGGGAGATCTCTGGATTCCTGTGAGTTACAGGGCTGGTTCTAGTTGTGTTAGAAAGAGGTTGCCATGTACTAGATTATGTATGATTATCATTTTTTCCGTTATTCATGTGTTAACCCCTTCAATACCGATATATACATACAAATCAGTCCAATTGAAAACGTATGTTTTAGGGAGTACTATTTCACCTTATGGAGGGCACCGAGTAGGCGTAAAGAGTGTAATAGGCCAGGAAATGCTCCTCTGGATTCTGGGAAAAACATCAGAGGCTCAGCTTTCTTTTATTTTGGGAAAGAGAGCTAATGTGCATATCTTTTTTTCCAAAACGTATGTTTTTCATGAAAAGATAAATAATCACGAGACAACTTCTTTAAAGAGGACCTTTCACGACTTTTAAAAAATGAATCTGCACTATCTACCTGATAGTGCGTCCCCCACTGATGCCAGCAGCGTTGTTTTCTTTGCAAATTGTCCCCCGGTGGCTTCACACGGGCCCCCCGTTCTTCGGTCCGGCTTTATGCTAATTAGAAAGCATCGAACAGGGAGGAGGAGACTCCCTGTTCCTCAATGGGCGTTGCTTCTGCCCTGCTGTGAGCGCTGTCCAATCAGAGCGGACCGCTCACAGCAGGGCCGAAGGAGTTCAACCCTGCTGTGAGCGGTCCGCTCTGATTGGACAGCGCTCACAGCAGGGCAGAAGCAACGCCCATTGAGGAACAGGGAGTCTCTCCTCCCTGTTCCGATGCTTTCTAATTAGCATAAAGCCGGACCGAAGAACGGGGGGCCCGTGTGAAGCCACCGGGGGACAATTTGCAAAGAAACAACGCTGCTGGCATCAGTGGGGGACGCACTATCAGGTAGATAGTGCAGATTCATTTTTTAAAAGTCGTGAAAGGTCCTCTTTAAGTAACATATTCATTTTTTAACTCCATAATTTGGCCACACAAGAAGAGCTTGCCAAATTGGGAAAATGTTATTTTAGCAAAATATATATATTTCCATAAAGAAGTTTTCCAATATCAATTCCATACTATGATGGTGGGGAAAACAGTATTCAGTAGAGTTTTTTTCTGCGGTCAGACACTGATCAGATCTAATCATTTTGAGAATTTACATACACTAACGGGCACAGTCATTAGTCAACACCAGCTTTTTAGACACCAGTCTTAATAAACCCCTAAGCTGGCGGTCGTTCCGCCAAAAATTATGAAGAGGCGCCGGTCTCTGCCAGTTCTAAATGTCAGACAGCTTCCGAGCAGGTGTAGAAAATGGTAAATGGGGCGGACCGGCCTTCCACACCACACTAACAATTTTAGACCTGGCGTCAGCGGTGAGAAGTCACCTAACATATTGTGTATTTCAGCTTAATAAACCACCCTCTAAGTTTTGTGAGTGGTAATCCTTTTGAGTTTTGTAGCTTAAAATCACTTGAGACACAAGAGACACAAGATTATCCTGAGTTGCTGAGAGCATCACACAAAATAATAGAATGGTAAATAAGTGTAATAAGCAGGTCAATTTTTAAATAAGTCATAGGTCAAGGAGTTTTTTGTATATACTGTATCTGGTGTATTGTGGACAATCCAGTGATATCTCAGAGCTAAACCTGATGGCATTTGAGAAATTTTCGGCTAAGAAAGTATACCAAGAGATGAGAACAGCTCACCAGTTTTATGTTGTACAGTGGACTACCATTGAGTAAGATCTATCCTGCTCGAACCTTGTAAGCTACGCAGTTTTAACATGACGTAATAAAGCATGGAGGATTCTATCCGCTGTTGTTGGGTTTTCTTTGTTTTCCCCTGCATGAGATTATTGGCTACTCTTTTGGCTTCTGTTCTAGTTGAGTCACAAAAGCTAAGAAAAATAGTTTGTGATGGTATTGCATAACTGATTGATAATAGTGGTTAAATAAAACATAGGGTTACATACCAGTAGGGCAACTGCTATCATGCTTTCTGTATAGTTTAATTATAGGATTTTGTATGGATAGAGTCCTCCAATGGCTTCTTAAACTGTTGCATTAATTCAAAGACAGATATCATGTACATGGTCTCCAGTAACTTCACAAGTAATATCTGACCAGAGAGATGCTATTTGTATCTGAGTGAAACTGTAGGGAATTTCCAATTGTACTTATTCATTATGGAGCCCCTCAGACTTTCACTAAAGAATCAGTTTTGCTGCATACTTGCCACGAACGTTCCGGCAGGTTGCAGGCATTCGGCTAGGCTTTCTAAAGTGACATAATTTGACATATTTTCCTCTTGGTTTGGTTGCTTTTTACCACACCCCTTCCCCTCAGCTGTTGTGGGTGTGGTAATTATCTTTCCCCTATTTATCCCTTCCTCTCCCAGTATTCCTTGCGGTTTATACTTTCTGCTGACTTTTTTGTGTGTGGTGTGGATCTTGGCTGAGATCCGGTTGCTGCAATATCTGCATTAAGATAAGTGTCATTTTTCCCTATTGTGTTTATCCTACTTTTCCCTGTTGTGGTTTTGCCTTCTGGAGTCTCCTGTTCGTCCGTCCTCTTGGAGGAACGGGTTGACTGTCACTAGCTGCAGGGTTCTTTAGGGTGAGTTTTTTATTAGGTTCCTGTGTATGAACTCTCCTACCACTAAAGCCTGTTCATACTGATAGTCAGCCAGGGCCTAGTTTCAGGGTTTCCTGCAGGAGGTGACCGCTTCCCTTGTTTGGCCCTTTTCCCTTCCCTCTTACGCTTGGTGTGGCTATACCCTCCACACCAGAGCGTGACAATACTGTTTGTTGGTTCACACAACAGCCTGAATATTTTTGGGCTATTTCTTAGCAACAGATGCCACAGACAGCAAGTGGCACCACTAGAGATCTGGCAGTGCTATACTACAGAGGGGGCTGGTGGCACATATTGAAGATAGCCACTTGTCCCAAGGGGTGAAGTGTGCATTTCTTGAAATTTTTTTTTTTTAAGTTTCCTGGAGGGGGATAAAGCAAAGAGCATTGTGTCTCTGCCAGGGCTGTTTTTTAATTCATGAACGCTTACTCTAAAAGTTGGCATTTGTATCTGTTCCATAAATGAACATGTCTGTCAAAGAGTTACAGTGTTCACAAGCTTCAGAAGTAATTCCAGACACTAGAAGACATAATCCAATAATAATTGTCACCGCTTCTCATTGTTCTGGAAATGTTCTGTGGATGAACCTGAAGGTGTTGTCCAGGAATCATTCCCATTATCATTTTCATCTAATTGAATACTAATAATGTTGGTGGCAGATCATTTTCAAGTCTCATAATGATATGTCATTACATTGTCTTTGCTTAATACGTTCGTTATTAGCAGGTTAGCATCGGCAGAGATACGATTGTACAACTTTTCTGCATAACTGATTATAACTTAACACTATGCAGTTAATGCCAACTGGCAGCATGAAATACTTAGCTCCCATTTTCATGCTTCAAGAACCTGTCATGGATAAGTGAATTCCTTTGATCGACTACAATATATGGCGGTAACAGACTTTTTATTTGTAATTTATAGCTTTTATATGTGAAATTGGCGTGCCTTTATCATCGCGAATAAGAAAGGTGGCTCTTGTAGCAGCTGGTTAATTTCCTTGGCTTCACACATCGGCTTAATGATCCGTTACTTGTGTGCCACCTCTCCCATCTACTGGAAGATAGGTACAAATTGTACCTATAAAATTATAATATACCTCTTGGTTATCTTTGTTTTTCAAATTGTGAAAGCTGGCTTTCTGCATCTAGTGTCCTCTTGTAAATATGTCCAGTGGAGCCTCTGATATAGAGATGGAATATGTGCAGAATTTGAAGATGTTAATGTGGCTGTTTTGTGTGTGTAGGAGGCAGGATCCTCTGAGATGCCATCCAAATAACCTTTTGACCACTGTATAATCCTACAAGCCACAGAGTAATGGTTGGATGTGCTGGAGGTTGACTGCAGAACTGCATCTGTTTTTGTTTTCTTCCACTACCCCCCAGTGAGTATATTTCAAGAACCACCTCTAATACAGGCGATATAAAAGCAAAAAAAAAGAAAGATTTATGCACAAAATGTGCTAAAAATGTCAGGTTTATTTTAAAGTGAAAGTTGTTTGCAATATAATAAGTTAAAATAATGATGCTCTTTCGGGACCTGGGCTCAGATTGCTTGTTATTTGTGCTGTTCTTCCTCCGTGACCTTTTTTTGTCTGCCCTCTTTTGTTGCTTAACAGATTTTTTTTTTAGTGGTATTTTAGTGTTTTTATATGTTATCTTGATTTCAAGAAGTAATAAATAGGCTGTTCATCTGACGGAGAAGTCTGACAAGTCACTAGGGTCATTAATGGCTCAGGGGTAGAATAAACTTAATATTGTGTACAAAAATTAGGACAGTAGACATAAAAACTACTGAAAAGTCTTGCTTGTGACTCCTTGTGAAAGTGTGAACTCGACCATTTGCATTATCATTAAGAACAGATATGTCATGAAATGCTACAACATGTGAATGTACTAATACAAGAGCTTTTTAGACGCCATTCTTAATAAAGCCCTGCACTGGCAGTGGTCCGGCAAAATTATGTAGAGACGCTAGCCCGTCCCGCCCACACCACGCCCACTTTTTCTGAGGATAGGTCACCAATTGTAAAAGCCCAGACAACCTCTTAAAGTTGAATTAGTGGTTTGCCATCATACAGTGACGTATTATGTTGGTTGGAGTGCAGATTGCAATATGCGGCTAGGACTGATGAATATGCCCCATTGCCTTGTCTCTTGTTCTATACAGTTCTGTTTTAAACACCATAAAGTCTTTCTATATACCACTGACCGATAACCTTTTGGAAGACATTTGCATATCACCAAGTAATAGTTGAATGATACTACCGTCCTATCAACCTCAAATGCATTATGTGAGGAACTGGAATAAAAAAGTCAGTTCAGGAGCTACAGGTGGAGAACCCTCAGGAATAGGAAAGCTTTAGAAGAGGACACCCCCTCCCCCTTTAAATAAGAGGGGAGGGTGATATTGGGTCTTATGATATCATTCTTTTCAGTACAGTTTATGAAACTGTATCAAAACCATGGTGTTCCATTTAGAGGGTTGCATTTGATCTTACACCTCCTATGATTTAAGAATACCCTCCTCAAAAGAGCGGTAGCAGCTTATCTCTACTCAACAGACAGACCCTCCCCCCTCCTTAATATCACTTACTTTGTAAATGGCTTTCACACTTGGATTCACATGACAGAACTGGCAGCACAATTACTGTAGATATGAGACCGACTTCCTGCTAACCATTTCTGCTCTAAACATTAAAGAACGTGATACAATAAAAGATACAAAACGTAATCATGTTCTTACGTTTCCGTGTCAGGAAAGTGTAATTAATTCCTGGACACGGCTAATTTTATCCAAGAGATGTCTCTACACAGATACTGTGAAATTTACTAGGCACATATCAAGATGGCTAAGGTCTTTGAATGGGTGTTCTTGCCAATGAAAACCTACTGAATGAAATGTGAAATTGTATATTCTGTGAAGGCATGTTGGGTGGTCAAGTAGTCTTTTAGGCTGATTACACAGGACTCTTTCATGGCAGTTTATGCAGTGTTATTTTACAGCAGTGGCCAGATGTGTAATATCAGTGTTTTTATAGAAAACTATTTGCTGCTTGGGTTTGCTCCACAAGCTGCTGTTGACTGATCCCTTATTACTTATCTCCATTTAGTACTTAAATATCCATAATTAACCAGACTACTTGCATGTATATTTAGTCGTGAGCTGAACTGCAGTGTATCTTATGGTATACAAGCCATAATAAGATCTGGCAGCAGAAAAGAGCCTGCTTGTGGGTGGTCTCCAAGAAGAAATGAGATGCTTTTATGCAATGATGGCCAAAGGTCTGCCAGAGAAAGTGTAGCTCTTGGTTAGTGGTGGCCCTCTGCTCTGGCTAACCAAAGAGTGTGCCTAACCATAAGTCCCACTTCTTTGACCTCCATATTCCCTCAAGGCCATATGGACATCTGCTGACTTCATGAGATACTCCTTTAAATTATAAAAATATATGTTTATATAATAAATTGAATTCTTTGAGTTGTCTTCATCTGTCAATTAGTTGTATTCTTGGGATCAACAATTGGCGATCATAGCACATGAAACTCGGATCTCTTGGATACCTGAAAGGCAGATTTGGGACACATTATATGCAGCGTATCTGACTTAGGCCTCCGTATCCTTATGTCTGTTCCACAAAAAGATAGAACATGTCCTATTCATGGCCGAAAAATGCAGACCATGGACCCATTGAAGTCAGTGAGTCCTCAAAACAAAAAAAAAAAAACAGATGCACGCCTCACATGGATGTCATCCGTAGTATGCAGATCCGCGTTTTACTTACTGCAGAATACATACAGTCATGTGCATGGAGCCTAACTAAGGACTTGTCCTTCTGTATTACAGAAAAGTAGGCTGTTAATGCTTGAGCCGGATACAAATGTGTTCACTTATAATTTTTCTCCAGTTTCTCACAAAACAAACTGAATACAATATTGCAACATATTAGCCAAATCATTGACAAGCAGCAGTTCACATGACAATCACTAGGTGGCAGCACATATAGCATAGACATCACACGGCAGAGTAAACTGAAATATTTTTTTTTTTCAAAGCTGTTGTCTTGCACCCCTCACCTCAGGCAAAGGAAAGGAAAAGCTCATCTAAATATATGTTATCCTCCAGCTTTTTAAAGAGAAATATACTATATAGTTATAGGCTAAATATCGTTTACGTGTCAAATTAATAGTAATTATGAGGAATTTTATTAGGATTGTTTACAATAGTATTGTCTCGGGGGGGAGTTACCCATTTAAAGGGGTGATGGCCTGTCCTTAGGACCAAAGGCCTCCACTTGTCATCAGAATGAAAGGGCATACAGATCACATACTTCCTTACATGTAGTATGTGTATGTATGTAGTATGTCATTCATTCATGGTGAGGATCCTAAGGATAGGCTATCAATGTATATTGCCTTAATTTAAAGGGGTTATCCTGGTAAAGATAATGATGACCTCCTCATAATAGATCATCATTAGCACATCAGAGGTTGTCCAAATCCCGCCATCCCCACCGATCAGCTTTTTCAGGGAACCGCTGTGCTCATTGAAGCTCTGGTGAGCAATGCAGGCTCCAGGCAGCTTTCCATTGACAGCACCATACATCATATAGTGGCAGTGCTTGGTATTGCAGCTCAGCCCTATTCAAGTCAATGGAGCAACAAGGCCATGTGACCGATGTACAGTGATGTCATTGGCCTAGGAAGAGGCTTCAGCACTCTTCTGTCGCACCCCCACAGATGTGATACTGAAATATCTCTTCTTGGATAACCCCTTTAAGTTCTTTTGGTTTTGTTCTAGCTATATTATACTTTATTTCCAATAGTTGTTAGTGTTTTCCTGCTGTCACTTCCCCTTAGAAAAATGAAATATAATATGGATGTGACTGTTGTAAATGAAATGCTGCTATTCTTCCCACAGCCCTATGCCTGTTACTATATTTAGTAGTTATTTAAGAGGTGCGGCAGTGATTAACCATTCCTTAAAGAAAATCCAATCCCTGGCACCTTTCTTGTGACTATTCAATCAACAAGGACCTTTGGGGGTCCCTCCAGTATATACCTTCATTATCTTAGTATTTCTCCTGGGGACTGTGCAATCCATCACAACACAGAGCATTCTGCCTCCTGTGAAAGACGTGCCCCTTATCTCTGAGGAGCGTGTGGATGTTTGGTGCTGTGTTCCATCTCAGAAAATCATATCTTTAATTGCTGAGAATTTTTTCCCCATTACCTGTTAATTGTTAAATCGTGGTGTCACAGGACTGTGAAATGAATCTGGTTTTATCAGTTTCTTCAGATCTTGTAATAATGGCACTGCAATCATAAAAACACAGACCATTATCCACACAAGCCTCTTCCCGAGCCTTCTTTTTTACAGATAGTCATAAAAGACGTACATTTTCTTAAGCCTCTCTGACATATCAGTCTTATTTTCCGTGACTGCTATGACTAGCAAGAGACTTCTGAAATAGGAGACATAGTTAAAATCCTAAGTATTTGAAATAATTTAGTTGATAATTCCCCACCGTATAATTTTCTGCAGTTCCTGCTCGCCGACCTTGTGGGCTTCTGTCAGGTTGCTAAGGGAAATCCAGCAGAATTCCTCCTCTCCTTCACTTGCGAGCATTGTTAAGATTACGGGAGTGGATTTATACCTGATTAGTTATCACAGCTTTCTGTAAAGCTTTAATATCGCAGAAGTATGAAAAATGAAAATCTAAAATCTAAATCAGTACCTTACAAACGACTGGTTTACTATAATTGGTGGGGACAGATTATGGAGGAGGGAGTCATAAACAGGCAAAAGGGGCAAAGAACCAGTTTGCTGCCCTGCTTCTAAATACGCTGGCCAGGAGTAGCTTGTTGATGCCCCCCCTCCCACCGCAGACACCTATCACTCCGATCATGTTCCTTTTCAGCCTCCTTGTCTCCATACAATGTGGATAATGGTATAAGTCATCTTTTATGTGGAAAGAAGGATTGCTAAACTGAAATATTCACACTACATGCTATAAGGTCACATCTCCAGCATAATCAGCACTTACAATTTGCTAATGAGGTGCAAAGTTATGCAGGAAGCAATTCAAGTAACGATGCACATCACAGGGTTTATGTATGTGTAGGAATGAACTGAAAAAGATGTTTCCTATTGACATAAAAACATGCCATCATCCCCTTTATAATCTAATTAATTGCACTATAGGTGTGGGGTAAAAAACAGTATGAACTTTTAAAAGATCTGATCCAAAAAGAAATCATAAAAAAAAAATACATTCATTATTATCGTGAGAGATCTAACAACCACTGATGGTCACGATTACAATGCCCAGCATACCACAGAGCCAGAAGGATGTAAGGCTACTTTCACACTTGCGTTTGCAGGATCCGTTTGTGAGATCCATCCAGGTTCTTACGAACGGATCCATCATGATAATACAAACGTCTGCATCCGTTCTGAACGGATCCGGTTGTATTATCTTTTACATAGCCAAATATCTTTTACATAGTGTCAGACAAAACGGATCCGTCCTCGTTGACTTACATTGTGAGTCATGACGGATCCGTTTGGATCAGTTTCCATCAAGCGGACACTAAAACGCTGCAGGCAGCGTTTTAGTGTCCGCCTCCAAAACGGAATGGAGACTGAACTGAAGCAAACTGATGCATTCTGAACGGATCCTTTTCCATTCAGAATGCATTAGGGAAAAACTGATCAGTTTAGGACCGTTTGTAAGAGCCTGTGACGGATCTCACAAACGGATCCTGCAAACGCAAGTGTGAAAGTAGCCTAACCTGTTCATTGTTTTTTTCAGTTGCAGTCCCCTCTTTTTTTTCTGCTCTCTTCTATTGCTCCTTCTGTGTGTCATTTTTCGCTATTGTTCTCCTATTATATTCAGGGAACCAGAAGACAGTTTAAAGAGTACCATAGATTTGTAAAAGACAGTGGGTGTGGACCCACTGTGCCAAATAACTTTGACTTTGGACTAAACCTAAGTATGTTGTGCTGGCGGTCCCCTGGTATTCACTCTTTAATCCCTATACAGGGATCTGGACTTTGCTGCAGGGGACCAATCAGGCCGTTACCTCCTGGAGTCCTGGTGTTTTTGGCAGCTAACCATAGAGGTCAGAGACCCCGGTGTGATACTCATAGTCAGAAAAGTAGCTGAAGGACAGGACAGGCAGGGTTCATGCGTATCCATGAAACTAGTCCGAGATCAAAGTAGGAGGCAGTGGGGCAAAATGGTAAACAGGCTAGGGTCTGAACAGGAAATGAGGAGCAAAGTTGGTAGTCAGACAGATAATAGCATGGAAATGTCAAGTTCAATGACATCTATACTATAGAGGCAGCTATACCTATCTCATTAGTAGGCTCTTTCTCACTTTCCTGCAAAGAGGGTGAACCTTCACAGGGCTACACTTTTCTAGAGTTACAGTAACATGCATAAAACAAGTTAGAGGGAAGCAGCTACTCTTCCCCCCTTAGGCTCTGTCCCCATAGGCTTTGGAATAATGGAATCCAAAAGCAGAGTGTGATCCATCATATGGCGGATGCCGGTGGCACAGGACGGACCTCATTGACTTATTATATTCACTTATATAGCGCTGACATATTCCGCAGCGCCTTACAGACAGACATTATCACGCTGTCCTCAATTGGGCTCACAATCTAAGTTCCCTATCAGTATGTGTTTGGAGTGTGGGAAGAAATCCATGCAAGTACAGGGAGAACATACAAACTCCATGATGATGTTGTCCTTGGTCAGATTCAAACCTAGGATCCCAGCGCTGCAAGGCACCAGTGCTAACCACTGAGCCACCATGCTGCCAGTCTGACTGGACACGTGATATGTTGTGTCCCAGGATGATTGGGTTTGAAGGCTAGCATCAGCATGGAGCCCCAAGGGCACAGACGGTCATCAGTGTGGCTTTCAATCCTCCACCCACCTATTTCCTTCTCTCTTGCCTCCACATTCTCTATTCCTGTATTCTGGTCCATGTCACATTTGTTTTCTGCAGCATTTGTCTCCTCATATAGTACACTGTAGAAAAGGACCATGACAGATCTGCAGCCGGTGTACTGTACATTCCCTGGATAAACTGGCTTCCTGTTTACTTCTGCTGTTTTCAGGTTAATAGCATTACAACAGGATCTGTATCAGCTGGCCTGAGCCTCAGCTGCCTCTGGAATATTCCTGATTAAATGACGTTCTGTGGTGGTGAAATTAAAAATGGGACACAGTGAAATGATTTTGGAATGATTTGTCTTAAATTTCGGATAAAATAGCACATTGTGCTTGCAGTGGAATACACAGCCCTGACAATCCATGGCCTGTATTTGAGAATGTGTCAATAGTCCACTCATCATCTATTCTGATTCGAATCCTCTTGGGGAAAACTAAAACCTATGACCCTCAGTGATCGAATTCCAAGAACTATTTTTTCCAGTGTCAATTGATCTTCTTTAACGGGAAAGTAGTTGCAGATTTAAACATTTTCAGGTCATAGACAGTATATTGGATATCCACATTGTATATGTTTTTTTAATAACAATGTATCATTTTGCATCTGGATATTCCTTAGTGAAGATTGGAATCACTTTAAAGGGAATAATATTATGTGCAATTTTCAAACATCACATTATTATCTGATTTCCACCTTTGTAAGGGAGCGATCTGAAAACAACTATGCAGAACTATGGGGAATTTTACACGCACTAATTCACAGAATATAGCCTACAGTAAATGGAAAGTGTTGTCCCTACAGTTTCACTAATATGATATATAAAGTTTCTCCAAAATTCAGGTTTCTTAGATTAAACCTTAAAGGGGTGTCATTCGGAATACTACCTCAGTCCATTTGCCCCATTAGAATGCCCATTCATTCAAGGGCAGGAGACAATTATGCCTAGGTATGGCTTCCCACATGGAGTCATGTGAAATGCGGTTGTCTCCAGGAGACAGTCCTTTTAATAAAAACCTACAATATATGTATGTATATGTATTTTACACTATGTGGTCAGGGGCTTCATTTAGGGGCACCAACTGTTTTTAGTGGCCTTGGAAGAGCAGCTTCAAGAAGAATTGAGCAGTTGTATATACATAGTCCAACTGTCTTGGAGAGAAGATAGAAGAGGCATAGCTATAGAGGGTACAGAGGTAGCAGTACAGAGGGTACAGAGGTAGGCCTGATGCCTGAAGAGCCTCAATAGTCCCTGTGCCACATAGGAAGACGCCCGACACAAAAGTTGGGACCTGTTATAGATTTTGCCCAAAAGCTTTCAGTTACGCTTCTGAATAACTGGATGGGTTAGTGCTGCTTCATGTCTCTCCTCCCATATTCTTGGAATGTACTGGTTCTCCTTGCAGAGATCCAGCTGGTGTATGGAGTCTTACAAACAGTGCTGCCTGGGAAAAATATAGCAATTAACATTCTTCTCCTATGTTCATGTAACTGATCAAATCGCACACAAGTCATACAAGTCGCAGTCCAGGATATTTTTCCCCCGTAACTGATTCTAAGTTTTTAAAATGTACAATGAATAATTGATATCAAAACTATTTGTTATTTATACAATATTATTTATGGTATTTTTAGTGTATATTATGCTGTGTATTTCATTTGTCTTGTATGAAATCTACTCAATTATGTGTTTTTTAAGGCGATATTTTAAGATATAAAGCAGAAATAACATTGTGTAATCAAAATTGATGACTTTTACTATAGAATGGTTAAATAAAATTTTCTGACATACAAAAAGTCAATTAATGAATGAGCCTGAAATTAACCTTTGCTTAATATTATAGACAAATGCTTTTTAACCCTACCACAGTCAGGTCATATGCATTTTTCTTTTTTTTTTTTATTTTTTTGGTGGCTGATGGCCTGGTACTAATCTGTGTCCATCTCATTATGTCCCAAAAAATTGGAAATGCAGTTAATATTTCATATTCACAGAAAGCATGTTTGCCTACTTTTCTGAATTGTCCAGGAATTTCCTGAAATAAGGGAAGGTTTATCATGCTCCTTGGAGAGCAGGCAAGTCTTCTGCTGAAATGGGAGTCTCTCCAGCAGGAGCAGCCAATCATAAACCGCTCTTGCCAGATAGGTAACAAACTTCCAGCGCCAATTGGTTCTCTGCTCTGGCAAGGGACAATGCGGGCATCTGCCAGTTGGCTGATCACATGTCATTTCCTGACAGCAGCAAGACAAAAAGGATGGAAGAGGCATGTTTTATGTAGTTCGGTGGCTGGCTGTCAAGAGAGCACTGTGGCTATCATTAGGTAGACGTGGTCAGAGTCTTTGAGAAAAGGCCTGCATGCCAGGACTACAAGTAGTGGGGAGATTTGTCAGAAACCTTTTTTTATGCTTGCCAACTTTAATTGACATATTTGTACCTATGAAACTGGCTGAGCTGTTACATGTGCATTTGGCAGCTGAAGACATCTGTGTTGGTCCCATGTTAATATCTGCCGACATTACTGAGAAAAATGATGTTTTAATATATGTAAATGAGCCTCTAGAAGCAACAGGGGCGTTACCATTACACCTAGAGGCGCCGCTCTCCCTGCAACTGCTGTATTCTCTGCACTTTGATTGACAGGGCCACACTTGATGGCGTTTTCACTGACTGTCCCATGTGCCTGTACATATGAACATGGGACCAACACAGATGCCTTCAGCTGCCAAGCACACGTAACAGATCAGCCAGGTACAAATCTGCTGACAGATGTCCTTTAAAGGGAATCTTTCACTAGTTTTGTGCTGCCCTAACTGCTAAGTCCTAACAGCTCCAGTGTACGGCAATGAGTCCTGATATTCATAAGCTACCGGCTCTCGCTCCCACCTCATGCTGATTGACAGTTGAAATCAGCAGAAAGTGTGGGGGAAGTGAGAACTCATGGATATCAGGACTCATCAGCAAGTGCTGGAGCTGTTTAACTCCAGCTTATAGATATGGGGATTCAGCAGTAGGTTATGCTGCTCATATTTAGGACAACATAAAACTGATGACAGATTCCAATAAAGAAAAAGCAACAGCTGAATTTGACATTTGGTACATCATTGTGTCATGCTTGTGTCATGTTTTCTGTAATTTTACAGGACTGCAGTTATTCTAGCTCAGTGAGCTGGTACAGAAAACAACTAAGAAAGTTTTTGTTTTTTTTTATGTAAAACACTTCCTTTCTTAGGTACCTACCTAATGATGAGACAAAATCGCCCATAGAAGAAGACGCAGTGTCATATATAGGAGAAAAGGGGTCCCATAGTAAAAAAAAATCATCCAGAGCTACATTTTAATGCCAGATTGTGCAACTCAAGTTGGAAGGACATGGTGTTTATATGGCTTTCCAACACTTTCCCATGACCCTTGGTCCAATTTCACACCGTCTTTTTTGGTAACAATGCAGTATCTCTGAAAAAGGGAGTCCTCTGTAGGTTCTTACCAGCTAATAGCAGAGGTTATTTAGTACTAAACCTCCCTTTGTAGCTGCAGATTTTTTTTATGTCCTTCCTTTTGTGTGGCATTTACATGTTAAGCAAAGCAGCTAGATAGGCGTACAGTCTGCAAGACCATAAGTGCTGTATTATAACTGGGTTCCCAATGACATAAACAAGAAGTTTTACCAGCTACATTGTAACTTTAATGCTCCGTTGTATGATCTCTTAGCTGCTGTGCCTACCATGATCAAATTAGAAGTGGAAGTCACCAGAGCTGCCGCCTTGTTCTTCCAGAGCATTTCTTCCTCGCTGCTGTGTTTGTAAAATAGTCCTTTGAAGACATTCTGCTGCCTGACTGGTAGTCGGTCTCCACGCATGTGCTAGGGTCTGCTCTTTGTACCCTCTATGTGCATTTAAATGTTTTGACTGACAAATATAAATAAATCTTGCATATTTATGACATATATCATTTTAAATTTGACAGCGGAATATTCCCAGTTCTAGTTTGCAATTCTGTTTGGTCTGTAAACTAAGCCCTTTGTGTAGGGAGATGCCTCCTGGGCTACAGTCCTTGCACAAAATGTACAATATTGTGGTGTTTGAAAGATCTGAATTGTATTTTGATTAAGTTCATGGATGGCTTAATGGATCATCACTGGGATTTGGAAAGGACCTGCTAAGATTAGGCTGCTTGAATTATTATAAGAAGTTGCATGATGGCAGAACCAGCACCCAAATCATCTGAAAGATGAAATAAAGAGACCATTCTAAAACAGACACCCAGCAGCCTATAGTGTTTTTTCTAGATTTTTTTCCCCCAGTGGATGATATCTACCCTAATAATAACAATGTTTCTAATATAATGCAATTGTACATGTAGAGATTAGAGATAGAAATTCCTCGCTGCTCATCATATAAAAAGGAAAAACAAGGCCATTTGTCATACTGTAATGCATGTCTAGCCACTTTGTACAGATATGAATTACAAGATGTGAAGTTTTAAATCCTGTTCAATAAATAATTTTCCAATATATACTGTAGATACTAAACCTGCTGCTGTATATACCTGAACAGCCACAACGGAATATCAACCAGTGTCCTTTAAGGGGTTCTCCAGGGTTTTCATATTGATATAGTTTTTCAATATGAGATCGGCCTGGGTCCATCTCCCAGCATCCCCACCAATCAGCTGTATGAATTCTGGTGGGTCTGCCATACCAGATACAGCCCATGGGTAGGGGTTACCCTGTTTCTGGAAAAATAGCAGACCCTTTTTTCCTAATCCTTGACAAGGTTAAAGTGATATACTGCATCCCAATGTGGTAGCTACTACTGTATGGACCGTGTGGAAAACCCAACCTCCCCCACCCCTAATTTCATGTAACATGTCACCTACACAAACTACATTAAATGGAAGAGAAAAAATATTCAATTGTGAGTGGCTATATAATGACCTATACATTGTGTTGGATGATAGTGAACTCTTATTAATCACAATATAGATCAGGCATCCCCAAACTGCGGCCCTCCAGATGTTGCAAAACTACAACTCCCAGCATGCCCGGATGGCCTACAGCTATCAGCCTACAGCAGGGCATGGTGGGAGTTGTAGTTTTGCAACATCTGGAGGGCCGCAGTTTGGGGATGCCTGATATAGATCAACCGCTCCTCTGCACACATTCTTTATATTCTTTTTATGTCCACTTTTATCAACTTTTATATCTAATTGATATATAATAAAAAAGATCAGTATTTTTTATTTATTCTGATTTTTAAAACCATGAGAATACAGTATCATTAGGATGAAAAGAATCAGTCAGATAAACAGAATAATGTGAAATATATAAGTGACTGCAGAATACCACACTGGACATAAAAAGAGAAGAGATTTTGTGTTTCCAAAAGTGTTATAAGTCTGCTTTGGAGGTAATGGAGTATCCTTTCCTAGGTCACCATAAGTAATAAAATGAACAGTTACCCCTTTCTCTGTCCCACTGCCAAAAAGAGCTTTCGAGCGCCATAAAATAAGAATATTATAAACTAATCCTTTTATTTGTATAATTGAAGTCATGGCTTTTGGGGTCACATGTCCTAGGAAGCTACTGGACAGTATTTTCCTATTTTATGAATTATTATTTACAATCTATGGCCGCGACAAACAAGCCCCTATTATTATATAGGAGTAAGTGAACATATTCCGCTTTTTATTTCTCCCCATGTCGCTCCCTTATTTCCTTCCCTATACCAGTACGATTATTTTTTCCCTTCCAAATTTACTCTACAGCAGATTGCGTTGTAGTAAATCACCCAAAACCCAAATAGCACTAAAGCATTCGGATACAACATTAGCATTTGCTTAACAAGCACAAGATAAACATTAAACAAAGAACTGCATTTCTTTATTAGAGGCTGCAAGATACATAATCCATGAGCACAAGAAACATGGGACCCAGTGGATATGCAGATGTGTGTTATTTCATTGGCGCTGGGCGGCCTTGTTAGAAAAGGTTTTCATCAGAAGGCTTGGGGGTGGTTGGTTGACTGTCCCTGGTGGTCCTGTAACTAGATACAGAGACTTTTGCAAGCTAGACCAGGCTCCCTAGTGGATGTGCTGATTGGACAGCCTGAGGAAAACTCCGAAAGCATCAGGAACTAAACTAAGATCACCTTGGGAGTGATAGGGGAGAGCCTGATAAAGGCATTTGACTTCTCTCATAACTCCCACGAAGGACAAGTTGTCAGTGTGATCCAACCTCCATTACTGCAAATCAGACCCTTTCCACTATGCCGATTTCATTACAAAGACCAGAAAAAAGGGGGAGAAAAAAAGGTTAGACACAGTAATTTTACAGGCAGACGGGTACAAAAAAAATCTGCATAATTAAGCAGTCAGGACTGCTAATAGGGGAGTTTATATGCTTTGGGACTAGACAAGGGCAGCACATATGGATACAGCACTGGATATTAAATCTACGGCAGGCAGGCTCACTTCAGAGCCTTGGAGAAAAAGGCTAATTATAGTGAGAGGGATTGTGTTTACTGGTCTGTCTTAGACAAAATGATACAGAGACAAGAGCGTCCAAGTTTTCCTGGGAAATCTGCAGTCACCCTTAATAAAACTATGCTGAGATGGTGGCGCTGACAGAAATGTGTCACACACAAGACACTGCCATTAGCATTGCTTCTATAGAAGAAGTGTATGTATTTAGGGATTCTTGTATGGTGCGTGAAATATTTGGTTCATTTTGCTTTCATTTCAGCAAGAGAGAACACCATTATCGTCTTGCCTAAACTGCATGATCTGATGCCTACGCCTGTGACTTGTGTGCTCCAGATGAGGGGTCTCCCTGCATGACTGCACATGTCTTTCATCGTAAAGATCCCTGATTCTCCAAATAATTACTTCTTAATTCCTTATTTACTGCTTAGAAATATAGCCTGACGTGTATAACATTGGTTTTTGTTCTTTGTCATTTCAGACCCTACATATTTTGTAGTATATTTGTATTGATCTGTCCGTTTATACATTTCAATGGCTTTTATATATGTGTGTATGTTGTATTTACAGTATATCTATCTATCCATCCATATATCTTACATCTATGTCCTTCATGCACATGGCTCCAGCTATTTTTCGATTTTCATACAGACGCAAAAAAAAAAAAAAGCATAGGTAAAACAAACTGTACCATGTACCATAAGACACTGTATTATAGCCGTAAGGGTTAATACCTCTGAAATTCAGCAGGGTACAGAGCACCATACAATGGCACATGTAGTGCCTATGACTCTTTATATTGTATGGTACCTTATTGCCTTATCTGTGTGTTTCCATAGGTTAATCTGCCGGCGCTGGAAACTATGCAGTGGACAGAAGGTTCCATTCCCGGTGTCGTCTCCAGCATACTGCAGCTCAGGTTCCTTTCCCTTGAATGGGAGCTAAGCTGCAGTATCCAGGCATGGCCACTACACAGTAGAGGCACTTTCTGGTGCCAGTGGCTGCCTGAGACATCTGAGTCATGGGGCACCATGTGCCAGAACCCCACTAATCTTAAATTGATAACCTGTCCTGAGGAAAGGCCTTCAATATCTGAGTCCTAGAAAACCCCTTTAACTGTAGGACATCTATTGGCAAACCTTGAGGCTCAAACTAGCTTGAGAGTCATGCCACCATGCTATACTACAACCATCAGGCCCTTCTGTTCTAGGGTCAAGAGAACCAACAGCAGAAAGTGAACCCCCATTTTGGTATGGTTCCTTCTTCTTATACAATGACATGTTAAATAATGACATGTTTATGAGATACAAAACATGTTTGATTTTGTGATAAGATAAACACGGCATGGACAAAAGTGAAAGGGTTAATTCTGGAAGGATTTGTAGTCATATAGCCCCCTGGCAAAATTAAACTTTTTTGCTGCAGTCTTCTCTCATCACAAAGTAATGGCATCGTGCCAGGAAAGTAAAAAGGGAAAAAAGTATTTCTGACCCTTGCTGAAGACTGAAAACAAAGACCTGATGAGAGTTGTATGCCGTATATACGCTGCTGCCTGGAATTAATATACCGCTGGCCACTCTTCTTTGTCTACTACTATATCCTACTCCCTAGGCAGATTGGTCATAAAGAGTTGTCTATAGATGCCCAGTCCTACCCAGTGCATTTATCTTTAAGACTGGTGGTGTTATATATACATACAAAGCTTGCTTCTTTTTCCCCTAATGGGACAACTTGTTTAACCCTTTCAGGACACAGCCATTTTTCACCTTAAAGAGCCTCTGTCACTAGGTTGTAACCTATGTATTTAAATACATAGGTTACAAGACCTAGTGACAAACTTTAAAATCATACCTGTCATGCAGAGTTCTGCGCAGCGGTTGTGTAGATATTTAACTTAGAAAACATATGCAAATGAGCCATCGGAGCACCGGGGGGCGGCCTCTTTCCTCTGGAGCACCGCTCCATCACCGCCCCCCCAGGCCCGAGGCACGTCCCCTCGCTATTGGCACGCCCAGTACCCTATTTGATAGACAGCGCTAGACTTACGAGTCTAGCACTGAAATCCCGCGCATGCGTCTTAAAATATCCACTGGAGCATGCGCAGTAGCGCTTGCAGTGTTTACAGTGTTTGCTACTGCTGTTTTTATCTTTTGTTTCTTAGAGCATTCACCTGAGGGGGTAGGTCGTGATATTTTTATAAAGCTACCTAATATGTCTATTTTTAATTTTTTCGTTTTACATAATCAAGCACGTTTGAAAAAAAAAGGCAGGAAGAGTTGACATTTTTATTGGTACCATTTTTGGGTACATTTTTTGATTGTTCAATATTACACTTTTTTTGGCAAGATGACAAAAAAATGGCTGTTTTGGCAAAGTTTTTGTTTTATTTTTCCTTACAGCGTTCACCTCAGGGGGTAGACCATGCGATATTTTTATAGAGATGCTCATTACAGACGTGAAAATATGTCTATTTTTATAAATTTTTTAAATTAAAAATTGCTTTAAAAAGTGGCACTTTTTTACTGTCAAGTTTTATTTTTTTATTTTTCTAAAACACTAAAAAAAATTTTTTTTATTGCTTTTTATTTTTTTCCCTGTACAAGGACTTCAACATGCTGTATTGTACTACATTAAAACGGTCAGTTTCATGCTGATAGTGTGGCTTCTTTACATTACAGACCCCTGAGGCCTTTGCAAGGCCTGGGGTTGCCATAGCAGCCAATGGGCCCCCGTCACTGGAACACGGGGGCCGATGGAGAGGCAGAGGAAGCACCTCCCTCTGTGATCCTAGTATATGCCACAGACAGCGTTGATCGTGGCATATAAGAGGTTTATTCGACGTTATCTGCTTTTACAGTCGCGGTCGGGCTCCTGCATTGATAGGGTGCACGTAGTTCCTGTGCACGCCCTATCATCATGACATACTAGTATTTCAGAGGTCGAGAAGTCACTTGCTACCATGATGTATTAGTACGTCAAGGGTCCGTAAGGGGTTGATGGCAAGTTGTCAACCATTACAGATCAAAAACTCGGGAATTTGGTGCAATTTCTTGCGCTGAAACCAGGTATGGATTAAAAAAAAGAGAAGTCATATCTCCTCTGAATACATTCTGCCCTTCTGATCCACTCCTGATTTTGGCTTCCTAACTGCATAAAAAAGACCTGACCGTGTGGGCGTACCCTAAGTGTTGTCACCTAGCTCTCCACAGATTGAGGGCTCATTCAGATGGCCGTATCAATGTGCCTGCATTCGTTCCGCAATTTTGCCCTGACTGACATATAAAAGGTGCTGGTACAGTCAGGGGTAGCAATGTGTGGAGTACATACAGTACCGCATGACATCTCATCAATATACAAATAAAACAAAACCACGGAGACACCATCACGTGCCTCAACGACAGTCAAACTAGCCAGGCCTTTCACCGGGAAGGAACAACCAAGGGAAGGGCAGTCTCCAAAAGGAAACCACCTATGCCAAAACATGGTATCCATCCACAGACAGCTGTTTCGGGGTATTTGCCCCTCATCAGTGTGGAGTAGGAATCTAGCTAGTGGGAGCAATGCCTAGTAAAAGGTTATTTAAGAAAAGATGATTGACCTCAGGGAGATCAACCATCATCACCACAGAGACAACATCACGAGTCTCAACGTTGGTGAATCTAAAACAAGGCTCCCTGGGAAAAGCTTTTTTCCCAGGGAGCCTTGGTTTAGATTCACCAACGTTGAGACTCGTGATGGTGTCTCTGTGGTGATGATGGTTGATCTCCCTGAGGTCAATCATCTTTTCTTAAATAATCTCATCAATATAGGCATGTACAGATTCCAAAGCACAATAGATACTTAAACGTTAGTTGTCTATTTTAGAAAACTAAAAAGAAAATGAAAGTATATTAGAAAAATGTTTTCTTCATATGTACCATAGGTTTTAATAAAGTGTATCTAAAAGTTGAGGTACACTTTAAGCTGGCCATACACATTAGATTTACATCAACCAAAACTAGGTTCAGCCAGTAATCTAATGTGTATGGGCATCTTCTGACTTTTCTTTGATGGTAGATTTTCGGGGAAAGAAGGATGGGATCAGCGGATTTCAACATGCCCCTTCTATTGTTCACAGGGGGGGATATGTTGCCACCAGTCTGGCAGCAGCTTACTCCCCTCTCCCTGTTCAGAACACATGCACGTGCAGCCGAGGCCAGCATGCATATATGAATAGGGCCGGGGGAAGGAGGGGATTGGGGGGAATAGCTGTCTCGGCCGACAGCTATCTAATGTGCGTGACCAGCTTTAGTCAGAAAGGAAAGCACTCAAAACTGTTCGGCACTGAATAGAATTGTCAGAGGACAAAATTCTAAGTAAATGCAGAGAAGATAATATTCTTATAATTATTACTGTGACTAATGTTGAATATACTCGTAGACCGTGGCTTCAATTTGTGTGGGCCTTGGTATTGCCTCTTTCAGGCTTCATTTGTCTACTTATAAGGCATATCTGCCTCACTTAAGGTACTCCTTCCAGTAAAAGACAGAGGCCCTGATTTATCACACCTTCACTCCAGAATTCTGTCTTCAAAAAGTCGCACGATAGGGCTTTTGCGACTTTTTTGCGCATTTTTTTGCGACTTTTTGCATGTGTACACCACTCACTCCAGTTTGTAATATGGGTGGAAAAGTGGGTGTGGTTAGCCATGTTAATGAGTTTCACTCCAGATTTATCATTGCGACTTTTTAAAAAAAGTCGCAAAATAGTCGCAATCTCACTCCAGGAGGAGGGTGGAGTAGGAAAAGTGGAGTAGCTTCTCTAGACAGAAGTGTTAGGTTTAAGGACAAGACACATTTATCAAACAACCTGTGACGTTTGATAAATGTGGCAAAAAGTACACCAACACAGACTGAAGCAAAACTGACTTCAAATATTTTCCTAATGATAAATTCCCCCCAGAATCTTTAAAGTAATGTTCTCTTGAAACAATATGTAAAATAGTTCTCCAGAATGACGAAAATCTGCTCCTGTAGTGCCACATCCAACTCTTTAAGAGCCCTCAGTCATGCTTCAAGGGTCTTTAAAGAGTTGGACATTGACTTAGGACATGTTCACACGGTTGAAATACATATTGGAAAAATTGGTTCATCCTTGGATTTCTACCACAAGGCTAAATTGTGTGCAGTTGCCTGTTGATTCTTCTTCAAGAGGTGACATTTTACTTCTTTTTTCCGCAATGCGGAAACTCGTGGTGGAAAAAAATGGCACCATTTGAACTATGGTCTGAATTCTCATTGAGTTACTTGCCATTCCTACCACTCAACCATCTCATTTTCCTTCCAACCTGTGAATAGTTAAAGGAGTTGTCCGGTTTCCAGTATTGATGACCTATTGATGACTGCACATGATTGACTGCATGTAAGCATGTCCTACTGCTTACAGATGCATGAGACAGTCGAGTAATCACTTGCAGAAAATGTTTTTCGGCTATTACTTCACTATTTGAAGTTAATCAGTGCTAAAGAACCAGGAAAATTCACAACAGTTCAAATAACACGGACAAAAAAAAGCACTCTAAACGCATGATTATGCATATGGTAACCACATGTAGTCAGACATATGCTTTCCCTAACCACACCATGACCAGATAACAACTGCTCCGTGTGGTCATACGTACTCTTATACTTGCCTCTCATTCAAGAGCATGGGATGGAGGAACTGTAATTACACCCGCTCACCGCTGCAGTGTCGACGGAGAGCAGGTAAATAGTAAAGAGAACACAGCAACCGCAGGAGCACTGCGTTTTCTCCAAACAGCTGATCGGTGCCTGAGCAGAGGTCATCTGTATTAGAAATCGGGTGCACATATCAATATACAATAATGCAAATGTGTTCATGAATATTAAAATCTAGGACAAAATTGGCCAATGGCAACCAGTTAGAGGTGAGGGTTAGACAAATGCAGAGTAGATACTTGTGGAAAATTGCTTCCGCCGATGTTAAGCTGTTGCAGCAGATACGGTATAGCCTCTGATTTCTTGTTTTTGCCATGCTTTATTCATGTGCATTCGAGTTTTCCAACGAAACATGTGGTGTTGCTAAACATGTGGCTCTTGTAGTTCACTTTCAAGCAACAGAAGTAAGTGCAGCCAAGCAGGAAACTGAACAGTTGTTGAAGTGAAATGCATCCCTTGCTCTAGGAATGATAGTACCGAGAGATGCACTAGATTGACTTTTGCTTACATTTGAGCAGAGCCAGGAATACAGCTGTTCTTCTGAACGTTGGACTTTTTTCTTTTTATTTACCATAATGAAAGTCAAGTCTCGTAGCAAAGTGGGAATGAATTATACATTTACTGTTCTTATTGATAAAAAAAAAACAGGTCTCGTAGAGCTGAAATACATCATACAACCTAGGGGGTGTTCACATTCTATATGGCAAATACACTGCAGATTTTCCATAGTTGATTTTCAGTACCTGTAGCAAATGTCCCCATACAGCAACATAAATTGTTCTGTATTTCCACCGCAGATGTAATGAATCCACTCAAAATCTGCAGCAAAATCTGCACCAAATCCACTTATAACTCAAAACATAGGCAAATTAACAGTTAAGTGCACCGAGGGAGGACCAAGACACTTTGTGCACCTTTGCCCCTCCTGCTTCTTCTCCTTCTTAAGTGACAGGGCCAGTCGAGATGAATATATGCAGGAACCTGGCTCTGTCAATGAAGGTGGAGGTGCTAATGGAGGTGGGGCTTAAAGGTTATCTCCATTCATTAGTGATTAGATGTGTGCAGTTCACCCTCATACATTGGTCACTAGCATGTTAGTAGTCTCTTCTGCCAATTATATAGGCAGCGGCATTGCCGCTTACATTTTATTGTCAGGTTTTGCAGCTCCTAACAATATATTACTCCAGTTTGTGGTTTAAAAATATATTTTTTTGTACTTGTGTTCAAGAAAATTGACATATCCTGAAGTTCCTAGTAGCTTACAACTGAAGCCGTAACTCTGACAGCGACTGCAGGCTATATAAATCCTGCTTGAGATGTTGTTTACTGCTGTGATGGTCAAAGCTTTTGGTAAATTCACTGGCATATTATCATGTACCGTGAGGGATTTTTTTGCTTTGGATCTTAGCCTATGGATATATGCTGTATCTGAGGTTAACGGACCCTCTGGACAATCTCTTGAGGGAGAAGTATAAAGAATCCTCCTTTACAAACTGCTACAAATTGGTGCTCGGCAATGGCTGACGTGTTGATCGGACAATACAAAGGTCTCCCCATGGACTTCAGGAAGAACAGCTGCATGTGAGATAGCCAATGAGCGTCTGATTGTATCTGCAATAATGCTCAGTGTTTCAGGGAAAAGAGCATTAAGTTAGGGCGCCCAGATCAGGGCCTGATGAAGTGATCTCTTGTTTAACGATCTGACTCCTTAAGGGTATTATCAACCTCTGATACTGATGGAAATGTGAAGTCTACTGAGCCAGCACAGTATGAGCCATTATAAGTTTAACGGAGCTGAAGGAAGCGCAAAAGAAAATGTTTGTTTTCCGTGTTTTCCCTCAGCACATCCTACAGGCTGTAATTTTACCCATAGCTTTATGGTTCTATGTCCTTGCAGTAGCAAGATGCTGCATTCACAGTGGATACTGTACATAGGCAAGATTGCTACGTATTTTAGTTGCAGCACAAATTTTAACTAGTTTACTTAATTTTATATATATATTGTATTATTTGTGTCTGCTCTTGTTCCATAACTTTTATATGTGCTTAAACCTGCATTAAAACTCCAGAGCAGGGAAACCATTTTGAGTACAACGTGTATGTGAATCAAGTGATCTTTCTACCCAATTATGCTGGGTTTTCACATAGTGAGCGTGATGCCGATGATCTATGCGGGCGAAAACCCTGGCCACCCATGGGGGCCAGTGACTACACAAATTTGAAAGTAATACTTCAGTACTTAACTCGTAAATTCAGGCATTTTTTGGCCAACGCAGTTGGAGGTCTTACAGCTTTTACATGTTTTTCCCAGTTTTTACCATGTTCTCCCTGGGTTTTATGCAGGTCTTTTATACTTATGAAGTATAATAATATGAAGATGGTGGTCTCTGAATGTCCCTATATTTATCTCTCAAGCATTCAGCATGCTGCTGCTGTTTCCAAGAATCCATTCACTCATCTCTAGTTCCCTGTCTTATCCCTACTGGCTCTGAAATGTAATGGACTGCCAATCCAACAAGAAGTGGGTGTTGGGCGGTGTTATTGGTGGAGTGATGGTGCACCAAATGGAGCAACCCCACCCATGATGCACCAATGCATAAATATAAAAAGAAGCCTTTCTCAGGATTAGAGGACTGGATTTTCACAAGAAAAATATTTTTCTAATTAAGGAAATCTACCCTTCATGGCAGCATGATTACTATAAAAAAACTATTTTAGAGGTGACAACTTCTCTTTACAATTTGGTCCATTAAAATGAAATCATGTTAAGGTTAGATGTAGCGCTAAACAACGTTTATGTTCAAAGCCCAAACCATAAAAACTCTCTTTAAGATGATAATGTAAAAAGATTGGACAATGTCAAAAAATCTGTAAAAATATGCTAAAGATGCATGTACACCCCTCCCACCCAGCATAGAGCTGAGAAGTCTGTGCTGAGGTTATGCCGTGCTAACATTGTTTATCTTATAAAAATCAACATATTCATTTTCAGCTTGTATAGATTATGTTTGGGTTGAGCCATGTGAAAATCTAGATGTCATTTTGCAGAAGATGTCCTCAACACTGACGCTTCCCTGCACTGGTTTAGATTTGGCTTGTAATTGTGATAGCATCATTGGAGTGCCCCAGGCGGCCCCAGCAGTCATAATGCAGATTTGATGTTCTCTTAAGCTTGCAGACCTGTCTGAAAAAAAGAACTGTTAACCTGATCTAAATTCTGAAATGGTGGTGGTGACTGTAAAGTAACTGGGAGCTTTTTCTTCATACGTGATCATTGTATATCATACAGTTAGGAGTGACAGGTGCTTAGAGAGTCTGTGAATGTTCTGGGGTCAGACATCACATTTTGCCATACTGTACGTATTGTCTACACTTAGATCAGTCAAGTGATAAGTCATAGTTAGATAAGTCAAGCACATGAAATAATAAAATTACACAATGTCTATAATTTTTTAATCATAAGAGGTTTCTGAGGGAGTTAAGAAAGTAGGTCATACATTTAAGTATGTTCACACATGTCATGGCACATGTTAATTACCTTATCCTGCCAACTGTGCTTGATGGCCCCCCTTGACTTGGGGTTCTGCTGTTTTGGTGACAAGAATACTGTTGTATACTGCCTCATTCTAGTCGTCAAACACGATGGTTATTGAAAGCAGCCCTCGATGGCAGTGTGAACATAGCCTTAGAATGTCGTCATGATACGAATACAGACTTGAATCACAATTGGGAATACATTTGTAGACTAAGATTACCCTAGGCCTCAGCATCATGGTTATGTCAAGTGGCATTTAAATCTCAGCCCATTGATTCGCTGTATATGCTGTATTGTCAGTGGATCGCAAATTGCTGTCTGATGAACTAGTTTGCCTTTTAACACTACCTGATCATAGACCTGCTTAATCTTCCCTTCAGGGTTGTAGGTAGGGTGTAGACCAGACTGATGATTTAGGTAAGCACCTTAGCATTCAAGAGTTTGTACATATCAATTTGTGGCAAAGAGGCAGCAAGCTGATTTTTTGCCCCAAAAGTTCTTCCCCTCCTTCTTTCAGTTTGCCAAAAAGCAAATTGTTTTTAATGCCATGATATTTTACTCTTTTAGATGGTCTATGCAATAACTTTGCTAGTAACCCCAATGAGACTATGGTGGTAGTAAAACGTATTTGTTACAAAGAATAACTTATTGGAAGCTGTAAGGGTATGTCTGTCAACAGTGCTGACAGATTCTAGTAGCAACCAACAGAACTGTGACTGCAGCTCTGGGTTACAGTATTAACAGGGTACAAGTACAAGATACAGTAATACAAATGCATCAAAAAATGGTACTCAATGGATTTGAATGGAAGGTGCAAATCATGATAGTATACATACTCTTAATCCTTATTATTTTGGTACCAAAGTCATCTTTTGTATCTACCAGGACCACAGGGGAAGTCCTGTGTAACTTAGTTATGCCCTTTATGATATTGTATGGACTATTTTGTGATACTAACACAGGTATACACATTTATATATTACTATAATATAACTACTCATTGGACTGGGTTTCTGCCAAGACTATAGTGTGGTTCGGGCACATGGGGTTTAATGTATGATTAATTCATGTGTTTCTTTTATCGTGAAATATCTGTACTTCAGATGAACCTGCATCAACATGATAGCAGTGACATATGCTTGGATATATTTTTTTTTTCTTTTTTTCCCACAGTCTAGCGCTTATATTTGTGCATATTTACCATTGAATAATATCCTAATTTGCTTAAATTATGATTATCTGAAAATGAAATATCTGCAGCCCTCAGGACTTTTGTTAAAGACTTGTTAAAAATGAGCGTGGACTTTGTATAGCTGTCCTAATATCCATGTGAACTGTCGTAAAACTTATTTGCATGATAACTCAGTGAAATGTACATCTCTCTTCCCTGCAAATATTTTTTATAGTACTGGACACTGACCCAACACAGTAACTCACTCATTACTGCTCCCATACTTAGATGCTGTCATCAGTTAGAAATGCATGGGTACTGGCCATCAGGACAATTGCTTAGGTACTCATGAGATGGGGATGTTCACATTCTGGTCATCAGATAGGGATCCTTTGATACTGGTCATGAAATGGGGATGATTAAAGGGAACCTATCATCAACTTTATGGTGACCTCACTGAGGTCAGCTTAAAATACTGACAGAAATGCTGATTTCAGTGGTGTGTCATTCATGGGTTAAAAGTAAGTGGTTGCCAAGAACCAGCATCATAATTATTGCAGCCCAGGCCCTGAGAAGAATCAAATCTACCTGAGAAGAGTCATGGTTATTCCTAATCTCCTGCACTCCCCGTTCATCTGCTAATGATTGGCAGTTCTCTCCTAGAGAGAAAGAGAGAAAACTAGGTAGAAGACTGTCAGCCATCAGCAGGTGGGCAGGGAGAGCAGGAATTTATGAACAACTATGACTCTTCTCAGCTGGTCGTGACTGTTTTCCAGGCCTAGTCTGCAATAATTGTGATGTTGGTTCTCGACAACCACTTACTTTTCATTCATAAATGACAGACCGCTGAAATCAACTCACCTGTCTCTACTTCACTCTGCTGTTACTATGGGCAGCATAAAGTTGATGACAGGTTCCCTTTAAGTACTGGTCATTAGATGGCAATACTTGGGTGTTGGTTTTCAGAGTGGGATACATTGTGTGACAGACTTTATATGAGGTGCTATAATAGAGTTCTGTCAACCACATTACCCATAGTCTACAGAGCTAGCGTCTGTGGTAGTATCAGTGACATGCACTGTAAACAGCAAAGATGGTGATCTCCCCATTGTGTCAAGATAGAGATACATATTCACTATACCTATATGTGCAGTAGCCTATTGTACATAGCAGCCACCTGCCCAGGTTAACAGTCCGTCAGTATTCACAAGCCTCAGGAGTTGGTGAGGCTGGAGACACGCACCTCTCACAATGTGCTTGGCAGCATCCTCCTAAAGATCACAAAGCGGCATAGCCAATGATGTTACCCAAACCCAGGGCTCATCCCTTTCCAGTACTGGAAGTCAATTGCAATAACCTGGCACACTGCACGTGAGAGACCTCCCTCCTGCCCAGCTGTGGTCCACTCACTCCAATGTTGGCCAAGACAGTGTAGCAATGTGGACCACACAAACCTGCCTTAAAGTGGTGTTGACCACATGCTATAGTGTTTTTTATTGCGGTAGACTGCACACTATAGTAATACCTTATAATGGGACTTATGTACTCCATTACTTCTTCTAAAATGTAATACTTGTCCAATAACCATGTACAACATACTGGATACCACAGGGGTGTATGAAATATACAGATACGGCGTTGACCATATTACTATCCTGTAACATAGTAGCACCTATCAGTTGTGTCATCATTTTTGTTACAGATACAAGCTATACATCTGATTGACCATGAAGGGACATTTCAGTGAAGGCCTAAACATTAAAAGGTCTGAACCGCATATAGTCACCGTCAAGGCCTGCCTCTGCCAACACGCTATTTCGTCTTTGGTTACAAATAGAGAAAGCAAAGCAATGCAGCTTAGTGGAAATGACAGCTTGATGAGGCAAATACCATTACATTTACAACATTTGTGTCATGTGCGCTACGGTAGTTAAAGGAACATATTGGTGGATGGGCTATTAAACTGTTTTGCCAAGTGCTTACAGTGAGATTAACTACTTCTCTCCAGCGCCAACGGTTAATATTATTATAAATAGGTATCTTTGGCAGAGACAGCTGAACGATTAAGAAGTTGACGTTCTAAATGTCGTTTTTAAGTGAAGAAATCCTCAAAGCTGAAATAGTATACATAATGTAATGTATAGTACGGATGCTCTGAACCTTCTATTTATACCTTGTAATATCATGAATAACATGTCCTGAGTCTTATGTGCATACTTAGAACTCTGTATGGTCATATAGACACTCTTTGTGCTGCCATAAGATGCCTTTGTAGCCACCGCACCCTCCTATAGAATATCTTGCCATGCCATGTATGCACCGCCATACAGAGGAGGTACTGGTTGAGATAAGTTGGATGCAGCTCAAGAGATATTGGTTCTCATTGAAAAGACCTAGCAAAGTCTGTTCACAGATGGGTCACTCTAACTTTTGGAAGAATCTATGGTTAGGGTGACATGAGTTGATTTGCATACTTTCTTCCCATGGAGCATAGCCTTGGTTTATTCCGTGAGAAACAGTGCCACCTTCTGAGGTTCACTTATGAGAAAAACTTTGAATGCTACACTCATAGCATGTCCACACATTCTGTATGAACCAGTATCACATGACTTACATAGATGATAAGCTTGCAAAAAGACAAAGGTTTATAAAGTCCAGCCAATAATCCTACAGGAGGGCAACCCCCACCCATTAGGTAGATGCCATTTGTCCTATATAAGAGGAAAAATTCCATCTTGGCTCCAGAATAATTTCCGGAAGCAACATCCCATCTCCAGAAATCATGTTTATTGGTTTATTTTGCTCTTTTGTTTAATGTATCTTGGGATTATTTCATGTAATTTATATCGCCTCTGTTTTTTCATAGATGAAGGTCTGAACCATGAGTGCAAGCTCTGCAGCCAGTCATTTGACTCCCCAGCAAAACTCCAGTGTCATCTTATTGAACACAGCTTTGAAGGAATGGGAGGCACATTTAAATGCCCCGTCTGTTTTACAGGTAACTTTTACTAGAATGTTCTGCTTATGTACACAACAAGGGTTAACCCTAAAATGAAATGAAGCATCTTCTTTCACCAATAGCCTAGCAAAATATCATTGGATGCAGGGTGTCCTCTTCCCTCTTATCGATAAACCCCAGGGCTGCAGTGTATTTTACATTCTGACACATCCACTGGAGTTCTTACTGTACTGTTTTATAACCCAGTTCTCATTAATGTCCAGCAGTGATGCTAGCATGTACGGCATGTGACCACTGAGGCCAGTGATTGGCTACAGTGGTCACTTGGTTATACACAGTGCTCATTGCTCCAGGCTGGGACCACCAGAACATCAATGGAGACGCAATTACAATGACTGAAGACACTGCTCCTGACTTGTAAGCATACAGTTCCCATATAACTGTCCCACTTCAGGAAATGGCCATTATCATGTAGACAGAGTTAATACAAGGCACTTACTAATGTGTTGTGATTGTGCATATTGCCTCCTTTGCTGGCTGGATTCATTTTTGCATCACAGTATACACTGCTCATATCCAGGGGTTATGACCACCCTGCAATCCGACACCAGTGTCCGTGCTTGCCCACTATAGAAAGTGTTGACTGTGGGAGTGTATACAGGCACGCATGCGCAGAAGCTCCTGTCCCGGCAACCTCCTATTTGCAGTGCAGCAGTGTCAGTAACCTCTGGATACAAGCAGTGTATAATAGGATGGATATATGAATCCAGCCAGCAAAGAAAGCAACATGGTCAATTACAATACATTAGTAAGTGCCTTGTATTCGCTTTCTCTACATGATAAATGCCATTTGCTGAAGTGAGACAACCCCTTTAATGCTTTATCTTGTTTCCATTAAAATTCAGTGCATTGTCAGAATGCAGAAATAACACAGCTCTGCTACATCTGTGCAAAACACAACATGTAAGCTATTTTTAACAATCCTAATTTCTTTAAACTATCTGAGCCAATATAACCACTGAGAGTATCCCATCTAAACAAGACTAGAAGTACCGAATTACTGAAACAACAATTTATTATCTCATTTTACCGGTTAAAGTGATGCAAGTGTCACCCTTCATTATGGTTATTATTGCCTCATGAAGTTTGCCAAGGGGAAGAGCTGCTCAGACAGCGACATCTAGTGTTGAGCCTGGCATTAACACGTCTATTTTTAATGGTGTGAGAGCTGAGAATAAGATACCTAACACAGAGAATAAATGAGCTGCAGATTTCATTACTACACGAAGTAGGAAAAAAGCAGCAGATAAGACGGTGCTTGCCCTCAGCAAACATAATATCTGTTTTTTTGTTTTTTTTTGCACCTACACAAAGCCTATTGTGAGCCCAATAGGTGGAAAGTCTACATTTCCTGCAGTAATAAAGGCAATTGTCAGTGTGTAGATATTCTCAAAAGAATCCTGCAGCCATCTCTAGCGACTACTCCACACCCTCCTGAAATTCTTCCTTCTGCATAGGAGTTATGCCTTCAATCCAATATGTCAATTCTTTAATACTGCAGAGGGCTAGAAATCCTTTGGTGAAATTGATTTTCTTATTGACAACGCTCGTAATGCTCTAATAAGCTACTGTGGGGCTTATTGCACAGGTTCTAAAGCATCGCCGCTGTGATATCTTATGTGTTTTTAAATGCTTTATTTTGTGGTAAATGCGTTGAGATTTTTTTTACTTGATTTTTGCTGTTGTAGTAATGTTTACAGATGCTGATGCTCAGTTATAAAATCTATATCTTATGTCTTTTCTTGAAGCTGTTTTTCTATTTTTATAAACCTTCATGGGTCATAGTTCTACAAGTGAATTGTATGGTATTAGGTTTGGTTTTTTGGTAGTATAGGACACGTGAATATATTTTTTTAAAATCTCAGACATCATTGGTATTTAACTGTTTGCTGACCCCTTTCAGACTATATTCATCTGAGTGGTCGCCTTATATCTCTCCATGGACAAGTAGGGAGCCTATTGTCAGTGACAGCAGGGCTTCCCACAGAAAAGGTAGAGACGGATTTTCATTGCCCTTGCCTTCCCTATCACTCTATACACACGCTCAACCAGCTCTGTGTATAAAGATTAGGGAGCGGCAATGTTGCTTCATGCCCCTGTCCCAATGGTCATGTGGTCACCGAGGCCGGAGAGTCTGCACGCACTGCAGGGTCTTAGCAGACCCAGATCAGCTGTGCAGTCATGTTCTACAACTCTGTAACTGGGACTAATATATCAGCTCCATTTACAGGAGAAATATGCAATATATATATTTTTTTTTAATCTAATGTTCAATGTCTCCCAAAGGTCTTGTATGACCATATGGGGGGCTGTAAAAAAAAAAAATTCTTAAAAAGGCACCACAACCACACCGCAGCTTCTAGCCCCAACCCCGGTGCTCATAACCCATACATTCCTTATATCAAAATGACTGCTTTGGAATTTAAAAAAAAACTACTTCTAAAACAACCTGAGGCTCTCCAGCAGTTGTGAAACTACAATTCGCAATGTGTTCTGACATGGCATGGTAAGATTTGTAGTTGGAGAGCTACAGGTTGCAGACCACTGATCTAAGGGAATGCAAAATGTTATAATCGCAGCCCCTTTGAGTGGATCCAGCATATGCATAGGCCATGCTCTAGCACCATCTAGCACAACATCATCAATCACGCTATCTGTTAGAAGTAAGTCTGTTCATCTAAGGAAGATTGAAAAATATGTAGTTTAAAACTTGGTTCTAGTCTAATGAGAAAATGTAATTAAAATGTTTGCGTCACCAAACAATATCCTAATTTTTTAAGCTGGCTTGAAATGAGAATCCTTTTAATATTAAGACTGGAGTCAGAGTCAAGCACTAGCATCCTTAATCAATGTTCTCCGCAATGATACATATTCTACACACAAACTTTTTTTTTAGGTCACAGTGCACCAAGCATCCATCAGAAGTCAGTGCTGCCAACCCAAATTCTGCCTGTGGCATATACAATTTAATTATTAATAACATGTCTCCCAGGTAAAGTGTTACACATTCTTAGGGCCTTGTTTTGTAGTCATTAAAATTGAACATGTTTGTATTATTGAAACCCCTGCATTCTCTGTGTAAGCTTAGCTGATCTGAATGTGTCCAAAGAGAACCCAGTGATTTCCCATTTTATTATCTCTGCCCTGAAGTCTCTCTACAGGATACAATTTTGTAACTTTTTCATGTAATTGTTCTCATGTTTACTGATGTAGTTATTTATTGCGTCTTGTTCCGAGGATATATACATGATCCTGAATATTAAATGGACTTACCGTAGTGATCAATGCATTGAAATAAAATCAGAATACATATTTTGCACATGTGTGCCCTTAACCATGGAAGTATATGTTTAATGGCTTGTTCAGAGGCTCTTGTGAGGTCTTCATGGCATGAATACTATATGGGCAATGGTTTGTTAAACAGTAATTATCTTTTATCAGTTATTCCCAATTGTATTACCATGGAGGAATTACTCAACAATGATCAGTCTCAGGGAACTCTTGCATCTATTCCTACCCCAAAGCATTGTATAATTCTTGCCTGGAACTAGATTCTGGTTGAGATATGTTGACTATTTGGCCAAACGACTATGAGCAGGTTGAAATCACTGCCATCCCTACTGTAAAAGTGACAAGTCTTGCTGTTCTCTGTCTCCCTGAGAAACCTGGTTGGGGGCCACTGATGAAGACATATCTGGAAGAGAAACACAAGATCCACTTCAAGGTCCTCACCAGCACAATAGCACTTATTGCCACCATTCATAATCACACTTCAAAACCATTTATGCTCTATTACCCATTGAGATAACACTACCTGTGAAGCCCTGGGCCTGCATGTGGCCCCCCGTCAGCCTAGCAGGGCAGCATTCAGAAGTGTTTTCTGAGGTTTCAGTGGATAATGTCCAATCTATTCTTCAGTTGTTACATGGTTGGTCCATGCTACCTCACAAAATCAGTGCTGAGATCCCATTCAGTTCAAAGGCCGCACTGCTACATAGCAATCTATGACATTGCGCTACAGCCAAGATGGCAGCATATCCCCAGTCTAAAGTTCCCAATATACAGCCATTCATTTTGCACTCTATGCACTATGTTCTGGGTTACCACTAAGGTTATGTACTGTATCACATAAGCAATAGATCCGTTATGATTTTTGTTATCAGGAAACAATCAGATTTTATGGTTCCACCAGAGTCATTGCTTAACAAATTATTATTTGTATACCATATTCAGTGGATATTTCTCTCTCTTCTAGTATTTGTTCAAGCAAACAAATTGCAGCAGCATATTTTTTCGGCTCATGGACAAGAGGACAAGATCTATGACTGCACACAATGCCCACAGAAATTCTTTTTCCAGACTGAGCTGCAGGTAATGTGTTTGTTGTATTAAGATGAGCAATGAAAACCAATACCCATGAGCATTTTAGCATCATGATTTTATTCTTTGTGCTACATGCCCTATTTTCATTCTTCTCACTTTTTCTCATTTTGTACTTTTTCTTCATACATGTAGGTGTTCTAATCCTCAAAAGCAGCTCCAAAAACACCTCAAAACATTCTCCCATTCATTTCAATGAGAAGCAGCACTTGCTTTTTTCCATTTGGAGAAAGGAAGCAGTGTGCCCTATCTTGGAGCAAAATCCGTATTGATATTAATGGGAAGTGTCAAAAATAAAACACTCAGTACATGTCCTCACGTTTTTTGTGGGTTTTCTTCAAGCTGAAAATGCTATTTGTAAGGAATAACCTATTGGTTTACAAAGAAATGTACTGAAAAAATGCATCAAAAAGCACACACACACAAAAAAACAAAAAACACGTGAAATCCACTCTGAATTTTGTAGGTGGATTTTCAAAATTGTGCACACATACCCTTAATATGCAGATTCTTCAATGGAGTGTTAATTATGATCGCACAACCATATTCTCAGATTAACTTTTTGGAACTTGGAATTTTAATAAAGAGAGTTTTTCATTTTTTTGGCAGTTGCTTTTGAAGTGTGCATCTTCTACAAGTACAGTGGTTTGATACTAGTGTTGAGCGAATCGAAGCCAAACAAATAGATTTTGATCCAAATTTCAGGAATGATTCGATTCACTGTGAAGCTAAATTTCCTCTCGCTTTATGGTAGCGAACCTTTTTTTCCTGAAATGGCGGCAAAAAAAATATATACTCACCTCATCCATTTGCTTGTGTCACAGCCATCTTGATTGAAAAAGCGGTACATAATCTCAAGTGACGTCACCAAGCCAGCTCACTGGCAGAACATGGTGACGTCATCAGTGATGGCAGCACTGCGCCCTGCCAGTGTGATGACGTGATGATGTCTGAGGGGTTCATTGACAGGGGGTGGCGGGATCACTTTTCCCCATCATTGCACCCGCTACATACAAAGGAATGCAATTAGCTGTTAGAGCACAATACCGAAAAAGCCATGTGCTTTATTGTTTACTTTGGGTGGACTTGGTCTAAAAGTGTCAACATCTTGACTGGAAATTTGCTTCTCAACCTATTCAAGTGAACAGGCTACTCTGTAGTATCGCACACATATGGATGTCGCTGTATAACTGATGTTTCAGGTAACATTGTATATATGGCACTTTTTTGGTAGGCTACTGCTTTTTCCTCTTTCAATCTGTCTGTAAGGTTTCATTCCCACGTTTGTATGGTCGCCGTACCTGTGCTGCGTACCGCAAATAACTGCCCCCAATGCACAGGCACCGGCTGTGTGAAATCTGTTTTGCGGTTGACTTGAATGGGTCTGCGATCCACAAAACATGACAAAAGATAGAACATGTCCTATCTTTTGTAATGCGGCGGCCTGGACCTGAAAGCCCACTAAATAGCTTCCAAGTGTCTCCGTGGGCTTCTTATCCATGCCTCCACTCCGTAAAAGATAAGACATGTCCTATATTTTGCCGCATTTTGCATTGCGGATTGACTTGAATGGGTCCACAGCAGACAGCCAGCGCCCGTGTATTGCCGACCCGCTGTATGTTGTCCGGCAAACTGCTATACAGTTGTGTGAATGAGCCCAAAGTCTCTGCATTGGTGGGACCAGTTTTTCTCTGCATTGGCGGGACCAGACTAGCTGGAATCGGCCCAAACACAGGAAATGGATAAACAGGGGTTCAGGATCCCTAAATCTCTGTAGCACATCCTCAGAGGCAGCAGTAATTACACAGTAGAACTGAGCAGTTTATATGTCTGCTGTCTCTTGTGCCACCTCCTTTCTCTTCCCCCTTCCACCCTCCCTGTTGCATAGACTTCTTTGTAGCATGATCTAATCCTTCAGTGAGCAGACAAGCCGTCTTCACGGAATACGGTTCCTGACAGGGAATTGAGAGTGAGTGAAGGGGGCAGGAGAGATGTCTGATAAGAGGATAGGGAAGAATCTTTCTCTGATAAGATATATTACAAAATATATTATATGTACCTGGAACGTGGGTGGCCTGTGAGTCAGACTCCTCATCATCCCCTTACAAATCCTACAAAAAAATGTTTAATGCAGGAATATAAACAGTTGATAATTCACAACAACTTGTAATATACCTCCATCCATTAAAACCTGGCCACTAGACAATTGAAACATATCTTTGGTAGGATAGTATCTTGCAGTTAGCAGTTATGTCTGAACCACTTTTCACCTTTTGTATTATGGTGTAGGTCAGTGCCTCCCAAAATATGAGGTGGGCCTTTTAGTGATGGAAAATGGTTGGTTGGTCTCTGCTGCTGCAAAGACATTTCATTGGCTTTAACATTAGGTTTATTTTTATTGGCAGTGTAAGGGTATATTTAGATGAGATGTTTTTGACCGCACCGTCAAAATTGCATTTTAAAAAGGCGTTTAAAATCGCACTCAGCTTTACTGGATTTGCTGCAGTTTTGTGGCGTACTTATTCGGCATGCTTTTTTTTTTCAAGTTAAAAATGTAACATAATGTATTCCACTTGTGTAAACTGCATGGCCAATAACCACATCACAAAACCACAGCAATCACGTTAAAACCAAATGCGTCATAATCATTTTCTGTACCTACTAAATACCCTCAAGTGCCCTCAGTTTTAGCTGAACTACATTATAGGGGTGTGAGTACTAAACGTGGCTAGGGCAGCAAAAACTCTAAATACAGTGCTGGCCCTCCCAAGTTGCGCCTCACCAACAACTCTTGGGCTCCTGACGGTTTGAGCAACACTATTGTAGATTATGTATTTATGTGATGTTAAAAGTAATTTAGGCATTGTTATAGTATATTATGTGTATTTCTGAGCAGTGAATGTTCAAAGCTGTAATAAACATTGCTAAAGTCTATCCAAAACTTTGTCTGCAGAATATAATATAACTCTTAATAATTCCATGAGTAGCTGTCTAGAATAGTATTTTAGGCTGCATCACTTTGAAATTTAGAAATAATAGGCTGAGCTCTATATCAGTTCAATTGTAGTCAGCGGGGTTTCCTTTTAGTAGGTCTCGGATATTCACAAACATAGCGTCATAAGCTACAATTTTTTTGACCGTTTCTTTTCACCTTGCCTTTCTATTTAATTTATCTTCCATTCATCCCAGTTGATACATAGAACATTATACACTTTTCTACTGTGAGTTTATTATGGTCCGGAGGTAATTTGAGGTTATCAATGACATAGAAGTTTGCGAACAAGGCTCTATGATGAGTAAAAGTGATGGCTTTATAGCCAGTCTCCGTGTTTTGTGGAGGATTCTATCAGCCAACATGTCAAAATCTGTAATAAACCGTTATTTTTTCCCTCTATTTTTCCTGCAGGGTCCTAGCTGTAATAAAAAACTACTGTAGTTCAGTGTGTCGTTTCATTTTTTATTTGCTTTCTGTTATTTTGTTACCCTGTATAACTTAGTCGAATTTTAGGATGTTGTGTCCACATTTAGGTTGACAGTAAATGTACATTCTCCTCAGCCTGTCTATGTATACTGTGTAGATAGATTTTATATGGATGTGTGTGTATAAAGAAATGTACATACTCTTAGATGAGAAGATCCTAACTATTATACTGGAGCACTGTATCCTGGCTTTTTATGGTAATGGATTAGCACCCCTTCTATTTTTTTTTATTTAAATTTTATTCTAGATTCAATTAGATTTAATTAGATTTTAAGATGAAGACATCACTTGTACAGCATGCAATGCCGCCAAGGTTGATGTTCATGGAGTGTCAAGTTACATAGAAAATAATGTAATTTTTGTAAGCAAAGCATAGTCACTAAATTTTTTTGACGTCAGTGAAGGAATATAGCATTTCATTTTTCTGTTGTATCATGCTGTGTGAGTTCACCCCTTGTAGTCACAGAGATGCTAACATTTCACATAAAATAAATGCCCAGCATTGAACACCAAAGCTGGACACTTCCTTGTTTGATGTCAGAGCCGTGATGTGTCTTCTGAACCAATCAGATGCTGCTTTTCCTCTGACCTCAGGATGCAACTTCATCCTCTTCCTTCACCCTTCTTCCTGTGATTGTTGTTAAAAAAACAAAAAAGACATAAACTGGTTTGTCACTTTTGAAAAAATTGTTGCAAGTCGCATTTTTACGCCGCCCTAGTCACTTTTACAAAAGTGGGCATTGGTCAGAGCTGCCGTAGACTTCTGTTTAGGTGCGTGGACTACCGGAGGATGATCCAGGTTTATAATGAGGCCTGGACCTCATCTGTAATAATTCAAAATGGATAACACAGTGGATTAGACAAAATTTAGACGAATGCCATTTTAATTCAGCTGCTTTATCCCCACCTGAGGATTGATAAGGGTGCTAATCAGGGGCACAACTAGCCTTTGTGCTGCCTGAGGGAAAAATTTAAGCGCCCCTCCCCCCGTGCCAGATTTTCAACCCCCCCCCTTACCCCAGCAATATATTTAGATGAATGCTACAGCACTACATAAGACAAAGAAAAATACAGTAGCACATACATATTGATGTCATCTCTGATGCAGATGATCCAGACAATGTTGATGACTTCTTTCAGCTGCATCACGTCTCTGCAGAGTTTGATACACAGACATATTAGGTCCCTCACTTTTCCATCATTCTGAATTATATAGTGCCAAATTGATAGTCCTCCCATAGTAATAGTGCCCCCAAAGTCCCACCAATTATATTCTCTCCGAGATTGCCCTCATTAATAATAGTGTCCCCTACAGTGCCACCAATAGCTATAATGCACCCCCAACAGTGCCCCCATTAGCAGCAGTGCCCTCCATATTGTGCCCAATAATAATGTACCCCCAGTTCTAGTAATGTCACCATAGTGCCCCAGTAGCAACAAGGTCCCCCTAGGGTGTCCCCAGCAGTAAAAAGGCCTTTTATAAGGTACCCCTATAGAGCCCATAGTAGTAATAAGGCCCACTACAGTGCCTCAGTAGTTATAATGCCCCTATAGTAGCTCCAGTATTTATAATGCCCCTTGTAGTAGCCATGGTATTTATAAAGCCCCCCTTCCTTATGGACCCCAGTATTTATAATGCCCAACTATAGTTTGAAACATTACTCCAGTGCTGTCTATATTATAATGCTTTATAATGGTCCCTGTAGTAACCATATGTTTAATGCCTCCTGTACTATAATGGCCATGTATTGCCTCCTGTATTATAATGCCCCCTTAGTGTTCCCAATTTTGTAATGCTCCCTGTTGTGCCACCTGTATTATAATGCCCCCGTAGTTCTCCAGCCTATAATGCCATCCTCTGTCGTGCTACGACCTTTATTACCATGCCACCCCGAAAGCTCCAGGCTGTGAAGATTCCCCTCCACCCATAGTGTTGCAGCCTGTAATGCCCCCCGCCCTGTAGCGCTCCGACCTTTAATGCCATTCTCTGTAGTGCTATGACCTTTATTACCATTCTCTGAAGTGCTCCAGTTTGTAATGCCACCCCGAAAGCTTCAGGCTGTGAAGACCCCCCCCCCTCCCCCCACCCATAGTGCTCCAGCCTGTAATGCCACCTCCCTATAGTGCTCCAGCCTGCAATGTCTCCCTCCAAAGGGATCCAACCTGGAATACTATCCCAGTAGTACTTCAGCCTGCAATGCCTCCCTGTAGTGTTCAAGCCTGTAATGCCACCCCAGTATTGTTCCAGCTTGTAGTGACCACATATTTAAAAAAAAATTAAATATTCACCTGACCTCTGTGCTCTTTCAGCCGGAGTTACTGCGTCCTGGTTCAAGTCACAGCCACTTCCTGTGCTTGGACTATTGTGGCACAATGACGTGATCATGAATGCCTGTGTTCTGACACAATCATTCATGACCATGTCATTGTGCCACCTTACCCAGCGCAGGATGATGTCACCACAACCTCCTGGGCCATTTTTCTGCCTCATAGGATTCAGGCCTGTGGCCTGTTAGGCTGAACAATAGGGATGGGAGCCATAGGCTTCTGTGCCCACGCCATAATCTGCCACCCCGCCCTAGAGGCTGGTCAGCTGCCGCCCAAGGCAAGATGCTTATCTCGCTTCATGGCAGATGCAGCCCTGGTGCAAATCCACTGTTGTCCTCATAGTACAAAGAACAGTGCATTTTCCTGCTTTTTTGAACAACACAAATTTTGCTTTTGCTTCAGCAGATTGTGCCATTGGCAGCACATATTGAGAATGGCAAATGACTGAGAAGCAACAAGAACATTTTTATTAGTTAAAAAGAAAATATTTAATTTCAGCAGTATCCAGATGTAGCCTCGCATTTGATAATTTGGACATCTGAATGAAACTGTCGACTGCTGCGTATCTTGAGAAATATTGATTGTCCTCTCTTGATTGAGTTTGTTCAATCAGGCAGCACCAGTCTCAACCTGAACATACAAGGAATTCACAGCGCTATCTTTTATTGGAGTATTTGCAGCTCGGCACAGCTTGTAACATCCTTTCTGCCCTGAAGCTACACCTAGTAGGGCTCCAGAGTTTAAGAGGAAGCAAGCCAGAAAGAGATGGAGAACGCTGGGTTTCCTCTAAAAGGCTGAAATGTTGCAGGGAAGATGAATTGTGCTTAAAAGCAATGCTTGCGGTGTCTTCATTTAGAACAAGAAAATAAAACTAAGGTCTTAAGCTTCCACTGAATAGGCAGGGTGAAATAATCCTTTAAAACCATGTAATTTTAAATGGCTGCAAAGAAGCGAGCAGGCACTGCCATTACAGGGATTGTGGGAGGAGAGAATATGGACTTTTATGGAGAACAGAACATTTATATTTCTTCGAAAACAGTTTTTTAATGGTAAAAACATGCATTGATGGCTGTCAATTTTCGCTGTGAATTGTTCTTGGTTTTTACAAAAATTTGTACAAGACATTTTCCCTGTATTATCCAACTATAGGACACTATTCTTTGGATTTGGTCCATAGAATAGAATGACAGACTCAATTTACCTTTAAGGGTATGTTCACACTTGGCAAATTTCTTGTAGAAATGTCTGCAAGTGCCCCATTCAATTCATTCAAAAGTTGCCAATTTATGTTTTCTATTATTGTAACAGTCTTGGATTATCATTAGAAACCGTTGTATGAGTAATTGCAGCCAGACTAATTCAGCATAATCTCAGACAACTTTTTGGAACCTAGAAAAAGCTTAGTTCTCATCCCTGACATGACGGACACCATGCTCTACTTGATAAAGGGCTTCAAAAATGATGGCCCAGAACATTGCATACTTGCTGTACATGGTGTACGTTTCCTGGACGAGTAAGTGTGACTTTACTGAAGCAGTGAACAAGTGGTCAGGTTACCTGATGCAGTCTTGGAAGCCAAAAACAGGACTGAATTTAAAAAAAGAAGTGATGTCCTATCTGTCATTTATACTTTGTCTCATTTTATGATCCATTCCTGATTTTGGCTTCCAAAGCTGCACAAATGTGACTATTTGGCCGCACCCAAATGGAGTGGCATCTTTACTTGGATAACTAAATTGTGATTGCCTGTTGGTGGTGGTGGGGGGAGGGGTGAGAAGACAAGCGCCTATACATGCATTTGGGTGAGTGCTGAACTTTGGAGTATATGATAAACACCAAATCATCTTCAAAGAGTTCAGCAGCACTGGACAAGATACTATATAAAGGTGCAAGCCTTGCAGGAGCAGGCCCAAGGACCTCCACATCATGCAAACAGAGGTTGAGGTAGCGCTCTAATTTAAACATCTTTGTTCACCCATGTCGTGTTTCAGCTAAAAAGAGCCCTTCTCAAGTTTGAGAAAGGCTTATTGAAGCTGCAGCATTACATGGGGTAATAAATATGTGTAATAATTGGTGTGCTGCTCAACTTCTATTTGATGAACACCAATGGTGCCCACAAGGTTTTACAAGATTAAAAATAGCAATATGCTTCCCTATTTTCTGGATTTTTTGACAGAAGCTGCAACGTGGGCTCCAATGGAGATATGAATGATTCCTTAACCATTCTAATGTGGCATACAGAATTTAGTTCAAGTTTTCAGTGTGGATTTCACACAGAATATATATCCTCAACAAAGTACTGTAAGTGTGAAGGGTTTATTCAGCTTCTTGCAGATCTTGAAAAAAATTGCAGCATCCAATAGTTTGTAGATTTCTTCTAGATAAGTCTGAGTATATAATGAGGTGGTTACGTGAACTGGAAATGACCTACATGTGCTACAGCTGGATTTTACTGCAGGTTTTGCAGAAAAATTCACTTTTTATATTGCAATGGGCAAAACCTGCAGTAAAATCCAGCACATGTAGGTCATTTCCAGTTCATGTGACCACGTCGTTATATACTCAGACTTATCTAGAAGAGGTCTGTTTAAGGCTAGGGCTACACGGCGACAGTTGTTGCGCGTCACCCGTTGCAGCCAGGATGCCTGAGTAGCGGGGATCCCATAGAGATGAATGGGATCGCCGCGGCAGTCGCAAGAAATCCAACTGTTGGTGGGGATCCCATTCATCCCTATGGGATCCCCGCTACTCAGGCATCCTGGCTGCAATGGGTGACGCGCAACAACTGTCGCCGTGTAGCCCTAGCCTTAAAGATTTTCCATCTAGATGCAGAAGCAGAATAATTGATATACAACAAGTACATGTCCATAGATAAACTCAAAAATATTACAAATATTGTAGTGTACAAGTCGTGGGCTTTCCTGCAGAGCTTCTTATGTATGTTTTAGAAATAAGAGCTTAAAGAGATGCACCATACCACTAATTTCTATGTTTGTCCAATCTATAAATTGCATTTTCCTGCCTTACTTTACAACAGATTCATCATATTTACTTTCTAACAGCATTGGCAAAGCATATGTGAGATTAGCACTCAGACCTTGCTGTCATGGGTTCAGTTATAATTCATGATGGTTGCTATGGGACTTGCTTATTTTCATGTGGAGTTAATGCATTTCTGCAGGGACCCGCTGAGAGCACCCTATATCTCCTATGTCCTGGTTTCACTGCATGCCGTCACACCGTGGGATGTTTTATTCTGCATAGAAATTTCTTGTGCTCTTTGGCAGCAAAGAAAACTAAAATATATAAGTCAATAACTCTGAATGTGTGTTTGTCTTAATGTTTACATGAAGACATTGATAACTGTTAATGTGACTTGTATTTTTCTCAAATTGTATGTGGTTTTATGACTTTTTGGTTGCAGTGAGGAATGTTTTTCTGTCCTTTCACTTTATTTCATCTGCATGTTTTTCTTTAAAACACATCAGTTAAGGGGGAGTTCACATTCATCAGAAGAACAGAAAAAAACGGGATTCTGTAAAAAAAAATACAAAAAACACAAAAACATATCCTGTGCATCAGTCATGTACGGGATACATTTATTTAGAGGATCCTGTAAAAAAAATGGACCCTGTTGCACATTTGGCATCTGTTTGAGCCATTTCCATCTGACATCAATTTTTTTAGACGGAAAAAAGGATAAAATAGGGATCTCAGATGGATTGCTGTTATATTCTCATCATTATTATTTCAGTTCTGTATCACTTTCCTTATCATTTTTGCTTTGGTCTACCGTGCTACAATTAAGTATATACGTAGAAAAGAACGATTATGTATTTAAGAAAATTGGGTAGTTAGGAATCTGAACAGAAAATAAAGAAGCATCGAGAGTCTTAGAAACTGGATCGTTTCTATCCTAGATAGAAAAGGATCACACAGTCTATGTTCTTGACTGAACTTTCAAGTATGAGGGGGTTTTTTGCAGCACTGCTGGCAACATTGCAAAAGTTCCTGGTTTAAGTAGGGCAGGGATGACTTTATCTTGGTTCCTCGGTCTTTTTAGGTGAAAGATCACTATGAGATGACACAGCTGAGTAGTTAGCCTGAAATCCGGGCTGGTGTTTTATTAATTTTGCACAAAGATAAATCCTGAAATTCTGACAAACTCCATGACAGGTGAAATTCCTTCTCGCAGAATCCGCTCAGCAAGAGGCTGCTCATTTTGTTCTGTTCTGAGGCTGGCAACAGGAGGGCAGCTTTATAATCAGCCCTCAAAGGACCCCCAGCCGCCCCAGAGTCTTGAGCTGATTGAATAACTCCTAGGCCTCTTCCCCTAGGCCTCCATCAGCAGGAGTCCTGTGGAAAGCAATCTCCTGCAGACTGGCACTGAAGTGAGCTTTAAACTACTATTTTCTGCTCTCCAGAGGAGCCTGAAGTACTAAAAGATAGATGGACTGCAGATATTTTATGAGAAACTGTCAGAGGAAGAGCAGGATAAATGTTTTTTTTCTTCGCTTGTTTGTGTCGTGATGCTCCACTGTTTAATATTTCTAATTTTTTTTCTGCTCCACAAAATGATAAGAAATTAATTAGCTGCTAACCTTTTTTTTTGTTTTGCACATTTTTCTCCTTTTCTTTGTATTTTAATATTCACATGGAGGCCCTTTGCTTAACCACAGTTGCAGCAAATCAGGAACGTTTGCACTGAAATATTTATGACAGAATGAAAAATTGGATTCATTTTCTGGCCTCTAGCCGAACTGTCTGCAACTTTGTGCAGCATTATTTAGCATTGCTTATTCCATGTCTTTATGTCGGGGCCAGCTTTCTAGACAGCCCCCCCTGCTTTCCGAGGGATAATAGTAAAAGAGATCCGTCATACTGTATATAAATAATGCGGTAGGCTAGATATTTATAGGGGAAAAAGTAAAAGGCTATTGCTACATCTGCTGTAACTTGATTATTCCAGTGCAAGATTAAACAGTAGGAGATCACTGAAGAAAGTGGATGAAGTGAACAAAAGCTGGTTTATTGGCAAAGGAGTCCGTTTCACAATTTCGGAACCCCATAACAGCTGTAAATATGTGGATGTATCTACAGTACTGTCTAGTCCGACCTGTCAGTGAAGCTAGTAGTATTCTATATGGCTGTAAACCTATTGAGATGTATTTTTTATAAGATTGTTTAAAAAAAGGAAGAAAAAACTCTTTTTATGACTGAATTGAAAATGTTAAAGGGAATGTGTCACCTAAATCCCTTTTTTCTGCCAGTTAAAACCAGATAGGGACATATAAGTTTTTAGAATCTGTTTTTATTTTCTGATTGTAGATTTTTTTCATCTTACCTGAGCTGTTGTTAACAATATTTAGAAATTTGCTGTACAGCAGCCACCATGGGCCATAAACAGAGTGGACAGGGGATGACCCCATTGTCTTCTATAGGAGAATCTTCTAGGCATGCTCTGTGAGCTGTGCATAGGTCAGGAGGGAGTAGATAAGCTGGGATGTCACCTGATGGATCCTATGTTACCTACGGTATATAGATGATATTTTCTATTCTGAACCTGCCCGTGATGATAATTTATCATCTTCCTGACCTCTTTTGGTGGAAAGAAGTCACAAACCTTGTGTTTGCAACATTTTAAATGATACATTTATGCACTGCCCTCAACACTTTCCCAAAAGGGAATGTGAGGACTGGTCTGGGCCACCACATCTATGTTCATTTGCACCTTTTTCAAGTGCAAATGAAGAGATATCTATAGCATCACTGAGCTGCCGTGGATTTCATTCTGGTGCACTGACAGCTGGAGGAGGCGCCTAATTTATGACAAGACCTATGCCTCATCATAAAGTAGATACATCCTCCAGCAATGCAGGAAATTTCAAAGACTGGTGTAAAATGGGGGTCTTTAATAAATCTTTGCCAATGTGTCAGTTATCTAAAGGGATACTGGATTTTTCAGATTTTTCTGCAGAGCCATTTCAGCAAAGAAGACTACAGGAAGTATGGCCATTTTGGTTGCCACCTTTGAATTAGCTTAACATTGGTAAAACTGTCAATTCAACATAGGTTTATCAGGTTGTTACTTGTTAAAGCTAATTCAAAAATATACCAATATACCTGGACTACCTGTTGTTACTGCAACAACGGCAACTTTTTAATAAAGATAAAGATCTCTTTAAAAAACCTGAAATATGCCTACCATTGAAATTTTGATTTACAATAGTATGCCCACTAATAAAAACGTGTCACCAGTATCATAGCAAATAGATTTGTACAGGTTACACGTTGGGCTATTATATCCGGGGTCTTTAGACCAACTGCCATAATGCTCATTGCAACATCTATGCTGCTTAGGGTGCAGTCATGCCTATTTGTCATCTGTTCCATGGTGGCCTTTTGCCAATACAACCAATTGCAAAAGTTGTCATCAATCACATCATTTCCCAGTCATCATCCAGTTCATGTGATGTATGGGAAAACATCATTTTTTTCTCCACCGAAGTCAATACCAAAACATCACTTTTTCTACCTGTCATTTTTTACAATTGGATCAGTAGGACGATGGATAGAAAAAATGGCCTATGTGACATTTCATCTATGTTAGAAAATTGGTTGGGATGACAGATCACATAGGGGATGTTTGCATTGGACAGCTATAGGTTGCATGTATTCTTTTACTGACCATCAGCACATTGGATCACTACTGATGAATTTTTAACCAAACCTGAATGCCAGGAGCAATGAGATCCCAAAAAAATGTTATAAAAATAGAGAGAATGACAGCTGTGTGCAGACACTCTGAGAGTAATAGTTAAAGTCAGTTTTGCTTGAGTCTGCACTGGCGTCATGTGTGCCGAATTTATCAAATAAATTAAAATTTATCGCATCCTGTTTGATCATTTTGGTGCATTTTTAAACCTTATACTTTTGTCTACAATTGTTACTCCAGTTTTTACACCACTCTCTTACTAGAGGGAGTTTAAAACTTTACTATTTTTTTTAAGTTGCAGTTAAACTGGAGTGAAACTCTTTAATATAGCAAACCATGCTGACTTCCCACTCACTTTTCAAAATGCAAAAAAGTAACCCCAAAAGTCACAAGGTCTGCAACTTTTTGAAGTCAAAGTTCTGGAGTGCAGAGCTTGATCAACTTGATCAAGATCTGTACAAACTAGATACAAAGTGATTCTGAGGCAAAATCCTAATAACCGTCACATATTCTAAACGCCCAGCTATCAACATCACCACATAGTGTAAAGTCCTTTTAAAAGTGGTTGACTTAACTGATCCTCTGGATAGGCCATCAGTATCTGATTGGTGGGGTCCGACACCTGGGTCCCCCGCTGCTCATCTGTTTGAGATGGCAGAGGTGCCATGGCCTTCTCTTTTCTTTTCCTAGACCAAGTGACGACACGTTTATGTGTCACGTGGCCTAGGAACATCTTAGCCCCATTCAAGTGAATGGGGTTGAGCACCATACAAAGCACATCCGCTATACAATGTATGGCGCTGTGCTTGGTAAGCTGAGAGAAGTCAGTGGACCCCCACCAATCAGATACTGATAGACCTATCCACATGATAGGTCATCAGTAATAAAATCTTGGAAAACCCTTTTAAAATACAATTTTCTGTGTTGGTGCTCTCTGCCGATTTAAACCAGAAAACTAGCGTAAATGTAGATAATTGTGGCATGGTGGCCCTGCCCTCTCCCTGGTCGGGAAGTGGTGAGGGCAGCGTAGAAACAGAACTTGCGACAAAATTTGTTGCAAGTGCTGTTTAAAAAGTCACAGCCACGGTGTTTGCAAATGATAAATAAAAAAGAGTGTAGTAGAATTGTAAATGAAATCTCTCCTGCACTACACATTCCTGCACATCTCCCACACCACTCAGCATTGCTTCACATCTCATGTCGTAAAGCATTGATATGGTCAAACTATATAATAACTCTCTCCTGTCCTGTAATTTTCACCGCTCATTCCCAGTCCTTCATTTCTAGATTTGTCTGTTGTAGGAAGGCTCTCATTTATATTGTATCTAGTCTGTTTAAATGTTTTAATTTATGTAATTGTTATAATTACTTTTGTAATTCTGTCTCTGCACAGCACTGTAGGAGGTTATTAATAATGATAATAACAATATAATCACAATATTAAATTGTAACACAAAATGGGGAGCCTGCAAGCTCAAGTAATTTAATTACAATTTTCCAGAGGCCTGGTTTGATGGAACAACCTGGAACAATGTTAAAGTTCACTTATCAGTAAGGCTTGAAGACATGGCTTTCCTTTTAACATTCACGTAGATCATGTACAGCTGCACCTCTGTCTTCCACCTACCTTTTGTTTCTTTTCCTTTTTCACCCACACAGTACAGTCAAATTGCCATTTTTTTGCATGATTACTGCTAAATTGTTGCAAAAACCACAGTGTTTTGCCTCCACTTTGCAGTAATTGTAGTAGTGAAATGAAATTTCTTTGCACCATATCAATAAACTCTTAAGCCACATTCACACCGCATTATTTTGGTCAGCATTTTGCATCACTTTTTGTAAACCAAAACCAGGATTTGGTCCAAAACAAAGAAAAGGTACAAATCTTTCCACTATACTTTTTCTCTGTAGGTCTCACTCCTGTTTTTTTTCTTAAAAATACAGATCCAAAATACTGACCATGTGAAAGTGGCCTTAGACCGAAGCTTCATGGCAGCATTTGGTCTCGCACAAAATATGGTAAAATAACAGGTTGTAATTGTGCTTTTACACATAGGTTTTTATTAGCGGTTTTCTGCATTTTTAGGTCCCATGCACTAGGGAGTGCTTCCATGGTGTTTCTGGTCGTGCCTCCGCACCACGAAAAAGTAGTGGGATGCGGATTGCGGACCCCATTAAATTGAATAGGTCGCCGGTCCGAATGCGGTAGCCCCATTGTCAGTGCCCGTGCATTGTGGGCTGCAAATTGCGATCCACAGCACGGGCACTGACCGCACACGTTCGTGTGCATGAGCCCTTAGTGACATTTTTTGCAGTTTTTTTGCTGTAAAAAATCCAGTGCCAGAAGTTAGCTGAAAGTCTGTAGGAAATATGAAATGCAGGACACAAGCATTTTTTTTTATACTGGCTTTTTTTACCGTTAATTAGGAAATGTTTTTGTCTCTCTGACTTCCTTTTTTTAAGGCGTTTTCACATCCCTTTCTCCATAGGGGAAAAACACCATGAAGAAAATACTAGTGGTAAGAAAATAATAGCTGAAAAAGGCACAAAAAGATGTGGGAAAACATATAGTTGACCAGAAAAAAAATGGGCATTTATTCTGGTATTTTTGCCGGAGAAAAAATGCAAGTCAAAATTTATGTTTGTAAGGACCCTTACAAGTCATATGGGCCAACAATAGCTTGAATAGACTTTTACACATTGGGCCATTTATAACAAGAACATGCTTTTTTGGTAGAAAAAAATGACAGAAACAAGGTGCTGATTTGGTCAGATTCTAAAACGTCCATACAGATATGAAGCTGTAAATATATATATCTCTATGTATTTGGATCCATGTGCCCCTTGACCTGAATTGGGAAATAAATAAATTGACTACAAATATTACATAGAACATACAGCACCCCAGTTTCCAGCTTTCCTGACATGTCACTCCTGGCACAATATGGCATATTCTGTACAGTATGATGAAACCTGATTTATTTCTTCTCATGATGACTGCCGCAGTACTGTTTTATTCTTTGCTTTTAGGAAAACCTATTTGTTTCAATCCATAACTGAATATAGGTAATGCAGTGTGTCAGATATATTGGTTCCACTGTAATGTCTCCGGATCCCTTTGACTTTGCAAGCAAAATATGTGTATTTTAGAATGTGCTATTCTATATTTATCACGTGTTATTATTTTTATGATACATAACGCACAATGATGTCAAGTGTCAGGACTCATATCAGTGAGATTTCAATGTTCTGAGAAAAATGCAATTTTAATCTAGTTGTACTCCTTCCCGTCAGAATCCATTAGTGTTAAGGAGCCTAGTGATAGTAGTAAATTGCTGGAGAAGTCAGAAAAGCAGTATGAATTTACATGTCTGGAAATGTTGATTTTGGTTTATGTAGGAACTACTGTGCATTACTCCTGGGGACGGTACAGTAATTAAACTGTTAACTAAATGCAATGCTCTATTGTGATACTTTTAATTGTAAAATGTGTTTTTAGTGTAGAGAAAAACAAAACATTAATCTGATCTGCTTTATCCATTTACAATACACCAGTGGTTTGCTGCATATGAATTATGTTTTTCTTGTCCTCGCCTATAATCAAGGCCTGATGATGTCATCAGTGGTAGTCAGAATTCCTGAAAAGCTGAGCAATTAATGTCTGATAACATATAGCATGGTCTTGAGAGTATATAACATTCTTTGTGCTAAAGGCATGTGTATTGTCTAAACTCAAGAACAGGCTCTGATTGTCCTGGGCTCGTGACATCACATAAAGTCAGATGTGTGGCCGGTAATTTGACTAAGCATTAAAAATTGTCTTTAGAGTGAAAAGTAACTTTCTTGAGCTTCAGGTAGGGATTTGGCAGTCTGCATGTGGCTGTAAATAGGACTAAAATATTACCTTTTCTCTGATCTCAGCTGCTGAACCCTTGAGCATTGCTCAACTGGTTAGTCACTTAGTCCGCTTGTGATTAAGTGACTAACCAGACTGATATATCTCTACATATATGTTTCTATTTTATGTTAAGCATACTTGCCAACTCTCTCAGAACATCTGGGAGGCTCTCAGAAAAAGGAAAGACGTCCTAGATTTCCTGAACCATTTTCAAATCTCACAAGCACATTGTAGAGGGATGCGTTCTCCTGGAAGGCAGCCCTTCTATATACTTTGCCTGTATGTGAGATGCAGCCCTGTCACCCAAAAAAGTGCACTGGGGGGGAAGGACACCATAGAGAAGGACTGGGCTGATGTTCAAAACAGGTGGAGTGCCAAACAAAGGGGGTGGGGTGACACACAGTAGAGGAGGGGAAACATACAAAGGGGATGTGTTCATTCCCAGAAAGTTTCCATACGATACTGATTTTTCCAACCTTAGTTGGAAAGTATGCTAAAAAATGTAAGGTATGGAAATTCATTTGGCTCCATAGCTGTATATATTATTAGAAGTACAAGTCATGATTGCTAATGAGTACTGGGGAGGAGGGAATATTATGGAGATCATATCTATATCAAGCAATCAATGATACCTAAAGGACCTTTGTCATGATAGACACTTTACTCTTTCACAAGCATCTTATAGATGTCTTCTTTAATACAATGATGCATAAGAGTAGGAATGGGTCAGCATGCCATGTGCACCACAAACAAATCCACTGGAGACAGCGCTTGCAGTCCATGAGCAATGATGGTGCTCAGCCAAATAGTTTCCAAATGAACTTCCAGTGAAAATAGAAAAAGTAACCAGTGGCACTCAACAAATTCCAAATTCGGCACTTTATTCTTCATTAAAACCAAGCAATCTAGGATGTGGTTCACATCTCAAATGGCCATTTTGCGTGTAGTGCGCTTGAACGCCTGACAACGTGCAGGACGTACGTAATGGCAGTTGTTTGATGTGTGACCCACATCCTAGACCACTTGGTTTTTATGAAGAATACAATGCCAAGTTTGAAATTTGGTGAGTGTCGCTGATTAATTTTTCTACTTTCACTTATAGATGTCTTTGCTTAGCTGAAGTGGAGTGCAGTATTACATGTCTGGATTCTCTAATTGTCATGTTTGGCCATGAACTACCTAATCTATTTTGAAATCTAATGTGACCCTATGGGTCTTGAAGACAACAATTCATCCTTACTATTGCATCTGAGGAAAATCCTGATGGATTACTGTAGAGGGCAGCCCCAGGCACCCAGGCTGATATTTGCAATGAATTGATCTGCTGTCTGTATTAGGTTTGAACTTTAAGCTGATACACAGAGAGCAGGATGTTATATGCTTCACCCATTGCTGCTCCATCTGGCTTATGTTTGTCAACCAGTTCCTATGGTGATACCACCTTGTACGAAAGACAGCTTGGTAAATTGTCATGGTGATTGAACATCTTGGAAAATGCTTTTTATATGTAACCCCTTTTTAAGGTGTTGGGGTCCAAATCAGATGCTTATTTTGTTTTTTATTTGAGGATTTTGTTTTCTTTTTGCTCATCTTTGTTATAATGAGCAACCTATTATGCACCATTGATTTATTTAGCTCACATCACATTATTTGCTTTCTGCTTTAATTATTAATGACAAAAGTAATCAAATCTGGGCCTAGATTAGGTCAAGACAAAGGGGAGGGAGAGAAGATATTTCACATATATTGTTTAGAGTATTTTGTGCTTTACTGCAGATGCAGTACCCCAGAATAGGGTACTTGCAAAATAGCTTTTTGTTATTTTTTCTGAAGTATTGTGTTACCTTTAAAGTTGTGTATGGATTAGTCAGGGTAAACAATCCTGACTCTGCCCTTGAAGGAAGCTAGGAGATGGACTTAGGTCCTCCCCTAGTTCTTTTCTTTCTAGTTCTATCTGAGGAAGAACGGAGCTATATGTGCTCACTCCTCAGATTCCTCCTCAGCCCCAGAGAAGAGGCTTTGCAAAAAAAAAAAGCCACCTGTATATAACAGTACTCCAGAGAGAGTACAAACTAGAAGGTCCAAAATCTACATGACCCAGCATGGGAGTCAGTCAGTAAGGTATTTGCTACTTAGAGCTGATAAAGACTTTACTGGAGTGAAAGGTACCTTGCTAATACACCCTTTCACACTTTGACATGGTACTGGTCAGCCATATCTTCTGGACCTCTCAGCTTGGGAATTACAGACATGTTTTGCAAGAACTTTAATACCAACCTTAAATTCTACACAGAGAGCGAGAAAGATAAAGGAAAGGAGTACTAAAGCCCCTACCATTGCTTATATCCATACATTGCTTGCCATTGCAATTTTGCACCATAAATTTTGTGGAACTGTGTTACATACTGTTGGATGTACTACAACTCCCATTCTGCACCTTAGTAAGGAGAGACTTGTCTATTTCGCTACAAGCGGCCTGGTTACTGACATTAGCACCCTTCACCCACCACAATTGTGGACAAGGATAGGCATTTCCTATCATGGTGTAGGCCATGTGTAGTCAGCAAAATGTGGAAGCATACAAGATGGTAACCCTACGGTCGTCTGAATGAGCCCTAACTGTTGCAGCCAGAGCAACTACCACTCTCGCTCCTCCCCAACTGTGGCAATGCATAGGATGAAGAATCTGATATATTTTATAACTGCACATCACTACTATGTGATGACTAGTTTACAATCCAGTGCCCTACACTAAGATTAAACTAAGAATGGAAATTGTGGTTCCCAGGGAGTGGAAAAGACTTCCTAAGGGTTCCTCTAGCATATAGTATTTAATATGCATTAAGACAAACCAGAACTGCAACAATATGGGTTGACTGCAGAATATACATCAGTATGCAAGTCTACTTAAAGAGGAACTGTCAGCAGGATCAAGCCTATTAATCTGAGCATACTGTCTGGTAGGGTTGATCCTGTTGAATAAAATGATACCTGGATGATGGTTGATCCTGGTGATTTAAATGATACCTGGATGGTGAAAACTTATCTATCTATATGCACCAAGGGGCAGGCCTTCACTTGGCCCTGTAGTAGCGGTGACACGCGACCATCGTTTTATCCTATGTGCAGTAAGCCTCTGTTCAGATGAAGCAGATGTACTGTGCATGTGCTGAAATTGCTGTACACGGACAGAAGTCTTTATTTACTTGTAGAAGACAATTCTGCTTTTGCTGATTTTTCTATGTATGCCTGGTTTAATAGGATTGATCTTTCTGACTGGGCCTCTTTAATCAATCATTTCAGTGTCAGTGTATATTAGTACATACTTCACCATCATACAGAAACAGACAGTCCTTCATGTCCTAAAACTAAAAGTACACATTGTACTGTTAATTATAGCTAGTTGTTCCTACAATTTCAGGACAGCCATGTATTTGATGTGTTGGCAAATAAGACATTCAACATGTTTCCATTCATGTATGATGCTGATGATGCTAGGAACAGTGCAATACACAGAGAACCCCTACCAAAAACCAAATTGCATTCCTCTTCCGGTTCATGTCACAACACCCTATCATCCCTAGCCAGGACTGGCCAGCACTTGTTGCAGTTCCTCACCTACATACAATTCCTTGTAGGAATAATTGGAGGTATGGCTCGATGTCCATTCTCCATTTTCTTCATACAGTATGCTTGGACCCTTTCTTCTCATGGGCCACACAATAACTGCATGGTCCTCCTGTATCAAATACATATTCACTATACTACATTAATATACACGCCTACATTTATTACATTTTTCTTCCAGCTAATTTACCATTTGCTTTATGTCAGCTAGCTGGTGGTTGTTGTAATTTGTGCTTTTCATTTGTGAAGGCGGAGTACCCATTACACTTCCATTTTGATTACAGTAATAATAATTATAACAGGTAATGGAACAATTTGGTTTTTGCCCTATAAGTTATCTACAAGTGGCTTTGAGATTTTTTTTTTCATCCCAGTTAGTCTAATGAAGCTATTCTTCTGTACATTTTGTAAAGGTGAAAGGCCTGTATTAGATTTAAATTAGAATAAGTGGCACTTCTTTATCCCAGGTTCCTTTGAGGACTGATTAGAAAGCTTGACTCCCGTCGCCATCTTCTGCATACTGGGAAGTATTGCTGTGTATGCCTGTTTATAGCTTACCTTTGAATTTCTCCAAGTGTTCACCGCTGCACAGTAGATTGGTCTCTGATAAGCAGAATTTTGTCTTTATTTCGACATCAAATTAAATACTTAAATGTCCACCCCCCAATTATGGAGTTTTGTCGTAATGAATTAAAATTGACTTTGAGAAGCAGATTGAGGGAATAGGAGATTCACAGATTAGTTTCTCCATAGTTACAGCACATCTCTCAGTATTGAAATTAAAATACTCTGTTTCCTATGTCTGTGGCATCACCTGAGGGGAGGGACGAGTGGGGGGAATGAAAAGTAGAAACCAGCAAGAAGTCCACCTACTCATTCCCGTCTAAGTGCTAGTTTTTATTTTAACTCTTAAATGATTCTTTGTTTGAGAAACTGAGATGAAATTTGAAACAACATCCTTTCTTTATACCTATTATTGCATTGTGAATTGTAGTCATTTTGTGAGAATTAACAATCTTTGTTATCTTATACTTTCAGCATACAAATACATATCTCTTAGACAAAGGGCTAGGGCAGGGCTATACAACCTGTTTTGGTCTAAGGCAGATTGCCAATGGCCGCCATCTAAGAAAATAATTGCATCACATTACACCCTGGTGTGGCTTCCACCTATAAGGAGAAGGCAGAAACAGCTAAGAGCTTCACAAGTCCCATACACTGCAATAGAAAGAGCAGCATGCTTGTGTGGCCACTTCTCCACCTCGCCTCCTCTACCGTAAGCAGTGAGTCCAGCCATCTGTTCTCAGCATCAGAAGGACACAGCTATCCTTTGACATCAAGAATGTCTGTGTCCTGATGATTGGGAATCACACAGAATGGTGTTGCAGTCTTCAGGTTGTCACCACTAGTCTAGAAAGTCTAGTGATTTGAATAAGGGTGTCCATTTTGGTTATTAGTAGGAAACCCACACTAGGGTTAATAGTGTATAAAATGCTGAAATGGCCTGTAGCATACTTTGACATCAAAAATAAAACTTTTAAGATCTTACTGCAATCAAATGATGTCCTAGATTTAAGAAACGGAGTATGATTTTCTAACAAGCACCTGTTGGAGTAAGGCAGTGGAGGGGCTGTCTAAGGATACTTTCACACTTTCACCTTCCCTTTCCGCTGTTGAGGTCCGTCATAGGAAAACTTCTTCTCTCCATTCATTGTCAATGGGGACAAAACTGAGCTGAATGAAATGGAGTGCACCAGAATGCATTCTGTTCCGTTTGGTAGCGTCACCAATCGCGGACAAAATAGCGTTTTTCTGTCCGTGATGTGGTGTGGAAAAAATGGATCCGTCCCCCATTGACTTACAATTGTTTTAGAGAGGGATCCGTCTTGGCTATTTTAGAGATAATACAACCGGGTCCATTCAGAACGGATGCAGGCGGTTGGATTATTATGACGGAACCGTTTTTTGCTGATCCATGACGGATCCAGCAAAAACACTGGTGTGAAGGTAGCCTAAGCGGCCTCTCCAAGAGGAACTTTCTTATATAGAGAAGCACCTATAATGTATACGAGATGCAGAGAAAAAGTAGCAACAATAGTCAGCACAGCTACTAGGGTTAGAGCAGTATGTCTGGACCAGTCATTATCTGCATTGGTGCGCAGTGTGCATAGTCCAATAATATTACTCCCCAATGTTTCAAAATATCTGGCACTCTATTGAGATTCACAAGTTAACGGGAATGCAGTTCACTGGCAAGAGGCGAGGACTACTACATGCGTTTCCTCAAGCCTTCTACGTCAGGGTGTCGATGTGCACGAATATATATGCACCCTCGGCATCATTACCATAGTAAGGCTGGTTTCAAGTCCAACGTTTAACTCATCCAGCAGGCTGTTCCAGCAGAGAAACAACTAAGCCAGTTTTCCTTTACACCAGTTTTGATAAATCAGGGCCTTCAAACATAGCTTTAATTTGCAAGTTGCAGTAAATGTATGGTGCAAATGCTGAGTTAATTTATGTTGGATAATAGGCTTAATTTAAAAAAAATCACTTGGTAGAACATGTGAAGACAGGTCAAGCGAACTGTCTCTGTTATGCCACCTGCACTCGATATACTAACCTTCTCATGTTCTATAGATCTGTAGCGTGCTCTTATCTCCAGAAACACTGACACCAGCTTCACCTGCCGTTTGATGCTGAATATATATAAAATGGGTAAATGTGTGTACAAAAGCAGCCTGTAACCAAGTCACCCGCACATAAAGAGCTCCTTTTATTTAAAGACCTCTCACATGTGTTTGTACACAGCAACAAGGAATCTGTATTGAAAGGTTGCCCTTTGCATACAAATTGCAGCTCTGTGTGCACCCCCCCCCCCTTTCTAATTGGTTGACCTTTTGAATCCAGCGGACGAGGGTTTAAATCCTAAGACCGCCAGTCACTTCAGGATTTGAAATCAATGCACGGATCTAGCAACTATAAAGGAATATGTCAGCTGTTGGCACGTAAATGCCCCTTCTTGAAAGAAAACAAAGGAACAATATAAGGAGGCATTGTTCTATTAAGTATTTTCTTCAGAAAAAGATTAGGAGGCATTCACACACGATGAATGTGCAGAACGTTTTGCTGTAATTATTATTAATTTAAGGTTCCATTATTTGTAACCAATTACCAGACCCTGCATTTAAATATTTAGTAGGAGTTTAATTGAAGCAGAGGGTAGAGGGGCATGAAATACAACACCGGCACAAAGAATGTGTTGTGTAGACGTTTGGGGAAACTTTAACCCACAAAGGATTAAGACATCTGAATTGTGCCAAACGAGAACTTCGTTTCCAAGCTATTTTTCAGATATACAATGAAAGCTGCACAGATATATGGTTGGAAAGCACAAATGTTATAAATAAAACATTACAGAGGAACCTAAAGATGAGCAGAGGCTGGCTCTTGTGCACATCCGTCTCAACAATACTGTCTTAATCTCTGAATATATTACTTGGACGCCAAGCCTAAGACGGCCGTATTATTGCGGACCTGCAATACTACGGCTGCCGCCTGGCCGGGCTCCCCATTCAAAATGCCTATAGTTGTCATGCGGTCAAGTATAGGACATGTTTTATCTTTTTATGCGGAGCCACGGCACAGAGCTGGCTCGGTGCGGCGGCTGTGCGCTCCCATAGAGGTAAATGGGGCCGCATCTATTCCGCAATATTGCGGAATAGATACAGCCCCATTCATACGGTCGTGTGAATGGGGCCTAATAGAACTTTCCTGAACTTACTAGAGGTTTTAGTGAGGGTATATAATTACATATTATAAAGCTATATACTGTATATAGCATATTCTCTGGATAGAAATGTAAAAGCTATGTATACCTTCGGTGACAATTTTTTTATGATTGCATTTTACTCATTTGGGACTAACAATCATATTTTCAATTGGTCTTTATTAAAAATATTCAGATCCTGCTCATAGAGCATCTCGGCTCTGTACAGAGAAAAGGACTCCATATTTTTTATTTTTCTTTCAACAGAGCTGTGAATGGGGCTTGATTTTTGCAGCATGACTTCTATTTTACATTGGTGTCATTTTGGGGTACATAACTGTTTGATTGCTTTTTATTTTGTTTTTTTTTTGTGGTAAATAAGCAAAAAAGCACCAGTTCTGGCACTTTTTGTTTTTATTTATTAACAGCGTTCACCATAGGGGATAAAATACATGATAATTGTGTAGTACAAGGTCATTACTGATGCAGTGCTACTAAATATGTCGATGGGGTTTTATTTTAGCATATTTTCAATTGAAAAGTGTTTTTTTTATTCATGGAAATTTTTTTATTTAATAAAAATAATAGAAAATAACTATTTACTAGTCCCACAAAGCGACTTTAATAGGGAATCTTTTGATGGCTTCTATATTTTTTTACATTACATTGCAATTCAGTGTACTATTCTGTCAATGTTATGCTGAAATCCACCAGCAGGATGCAGCCGAGAGGCGCGGCCGGCTAGAAACACACTATGCAGCGTCAAGTCATAGTGCGTGCCGGCAGGGAAGAGAGAGGAGCGCGGAGCGTGGGACCGGACGGCAGCGGCAGCGCAGAACAGGTAAGTATGGTCTTTAAGTGGCTGGGTGGGCTGATCTGAGGTCTGATAGGGGCACAAGACGCTGATCTGAGGCGTGAAGGGGCACAAAACGCTAATCTGAGGTCTGATGGGGGCACATTCTGCTGATCTGAGGTCTGATGGGGGCACATTCTGCTGATATGAGGTCTGATGGGGGCACATTCTGCTGATGTGAGGTCTGATGGGGGCACATACTGTTGCTCTGAGGTCTGATGGGGGCACATTCTGCTGATTTGAGGTATGATGGGGGCACATTCTGCTGATTTGAGGTCTGATGGGGCACATTCTGCTGATATGAGGTCTGATGGGGGCACATTCTGCTGATGTGAGGTCTGATGGGGGCACATACTGTTGCTCTGAGGTCTGATGGGGGCACATTCTGCTGATTTGAGGTATGATGGGGGCACATTCTGCTGATCTGAGGTCTGATGGGGGCACATTCTGCTGATCTGAGGTCTGATGGGGGCACATTCTGCTGATCTGAGGTCTGATGGGGGCACATACTGTTGCTCTGAGGTCTGATGGGGGCACATTCTGCTGATTTGAGGTATGATGGGGGCACATTCTGCTGATCTGAGGTCTGATGGGGGCACATTCTGCTGATCTGAGGTCTGATGGGGCACATTCTGCTGATCTGAGGTCTGATGGGGGCACATTCTGCTGATCTGAGGTCTGATGGGGGCACATTCTGCTGATCTGAGGTCTGGTGGGAGCACAGTGAGATGGTATGGGGGCACAGGGGGCTGATATGGGGGTCTGATGTGATGTCCTTAAATTTATGGGCAGTCTGATAAGAGGATCTGATGAAAAATATTTTTTTCTTATTTTCCTACACTAAAACCTAGGTGCGTCTTATGGGCCGGTGCGTCTTATAGGGCGAAAAATACGGTACTTGTATGGGGCACATGTACTACTATAGTAGCTCTCAGTCTGTGTCCAGTGTAATAAGGGGCATATGAACACATAGGCTCTGATTTATCAAGACTGGTCTTTGCTATGCCGGTCTTGATGGGCCATGCGCTGCCAGAGCAGGCATTTAATTGATGATGAGGTGTAGGTCTTGTCATAAATGAAGTGCTTTCTCCATTAGTCCATGCGCCAGATTGAAATCTACTCCACTTTGTAACTGACGTAGATTTTACTCATCTTTTATGTCAGTCTGGGGTAAAAAATGATGATAAATGTGCTGGGGCTGATAGCCCCACCCATGTTCCACCCGTGTCACAATCTCTTTTTTAAAACTGTTGGTGGCAGCGTAAAAATTCCAGTTGCAACTAAATCTAGTCCCAATGTCAACTCAAACATATCCACGTGGCGACAGCAATCTCTTGGTGGCTTTTAGTGGGTGCTCAGCTTGTGTCCCTTTCCCACCAACAGGACAGGAAATACAGAATAATCAATGTGAGACAGCACACCAATGTACAGTTCATAGTGAATTACTGGTAGTTTATTGATCCAGCCGAATAGTACATCATGAACAAGTGATGAAGTATATGCAGTGTTTCGGGACTTAGAGGTAGGGGGCGCTTTTTCAAGCAAGGATAGATGCACGTGACACTTTAACACCAAATCTATGGCAAAACATGGATTATAACTCTCCCTCATAGTCTTAAAAAGTACAATAACAAGATGCCCACTTCTTTATGAAAAAGAATGTCCCATCGGTCATATTCTGTTTTATAAAGAGGTGCCATGCCTTAGTAAATATGCCAAATGGATCAATACTGTCAGAGAAAACATAAATTTAAGAGACCCAAAAATGGCATCAAATTGATGAACATGACATACATTTTCCACAATTTGATAGGCATTCATACTTTAGACTAAAAGTTGTACATGACTGTAATAGGTTTGCTGCAATTTAGAATACTTAGCAACACCCCTTTTCAGACACTTTTTTTAATACCGAATTACACCTAAAAAAAAAAGAATACAGTGCTCCTTGTGCTGGCTCTACTCACCACTCCCTGGTCTTCTTCTGCCAGCATCATACGCTTGCTGTGACCTGATGTCGCACAATGTAAGTGTGCACTATGACCTGATGCTGTGCCACATCAGGTCACAGCTCAGCGAGGCAGCGAACGATGACCAGCGAACAATGAGTGCAGGAAAAGTACACTTGATCTGCAAGTGGCGGTGCCATCTGGAGCAGGAGAGTTCTGGTGAGGGTCTGAAGAGCAATGGAGGTTTGATCTGAGGTCTGATGGGGGTCTGATCTGAGCTCTGATGGGGTCTGATCTGAAGTCTGATGAGGAATCAATATCTCTTCTGCTCAGATTGAATAAAATGAACAAAATACTATATTGAGTTCATCCTTCCATGTCTTTTTATGTACACCACAATATGCCTTTCTTTTAATAATGCAAATTCTCACTCACTAAGGCTAGTTTTACACTATCTTTATTACAGAGAACAGCCTGCCATAGCTCTTTGGATCTGGCACCGCCAGATGTTACCACAATGCCCACCATCACCATCAGCTATAGTGGGAACTGGCGGAGATACAGGTGCTACCCGGCAAATATGCCAGGATTCAGCCTGACTGCAGTAACAATCGGCAATGCCGATTCTCTGCTGGAACAGTCACCCGGAACTAATGACATTAGGGTGAAAGAAGCCTTAAATGTCATGATTTTTATCTTAGAACATACAAGTCTTCTTGCATTTTATTGAGAAAAAAGTCACAACAGAGTAAAAACTCCACATTTATAGAATTTGCTTGCCTTAACTGTTTGGAAAGTGCAAGACATTAAACCTGTCTTTAACAACTTGAAAATTACAACATGGGAAGGAGCACAGGGCAGTGCTAGAAAATCTCAATTAGAAAGTATAATTTAATAGAACGTGTATTGAACCAAATTCATCGATTAATGCAGATGATATAGCGCTCGCATTGATTCAAAGCAAACGATTTAGTGTGGAGAGCTCGGAGCCAAAACGATGCTACAAAACTCAGTTTTATGCTGTCCTTGAGAATTCCTTCACAAAGAAATTCTTTGTAATGTTCAGGGACTCAGTAGAATGCGGTATATGTCAGTCTGATCCCTAAGGATTGTATTTTGTACTCTTAGAGCTGTTATGAGCCTACATTATATCCAAGGAGTAATTTTCCTTAGGGGTGCCCAGCTCGCTTGTGTCAATATTACAACATTTTAAGTCACGTACAGTATATGCTTCTGGGAACAGAACAGGAGCCAGCCAGACTCATAATGGTCTGCATTCATTAATAAAGGCAGAAGCTTCTGTCCCTCCATTGCCCACAACAGGGATGCCTCTCCGGTCAGATGGGACTCGTACACGCACATTTAAAGAGAGCTTTATTCGGAGTGGGCAGGAGATGAAATGTAGGACTTGCAGGCATTTCCGAAATCAGCTATATGCCTGAGCATAGGGATGACCTTAATGGGTCAGAGTAGAATGCAGGTCAAAAGACTTATTATCTGGACTGTTGGAAAGCAATTGCTTTTGTAAGGATAGAAAAAAGCAGGAAAATAAGAAGAGCACTTAAAGGCAGATTGCATTGTTCAAAGTCTGTGGAAATGTAATGCAGCAAACATAAAACTAAAAAAGATAACTGAGGCTCACATCAAAACATTGTGCCTGCACATTTAATGCATGTTCAGAGGTATACAGATAATTGATATTAATATTCATGGGAAGTGCTGTGGAACTACAAGACTCACAAAGTCATGTCAGTCAAGAGATGCTGGGTAGATTCTAGGGAATTTTACTGACATCAAAAAAGCACTGCCCACAACCTTTAAGTAAGGGCTCATTCACACAAGCGTATGAATGAATTTGCATTTGTCCCGCAATTTTGTGAAACGGGTGCGGACCCATTCATTTCTATGGGGCCTTAAAAGATGCGGACAGCACATTGTCAGATTGGGTCACCGTCGCTATTGGGCCCTATTCTCTCCAAAATATTTATTAATGATCTTGTAGAAGGCTTGCACAGTAAAATATCAATTTTTGCAGATTACAATAAACTGTTAAACTAATTAACACAGAAGAGGTCAGTACACTGCTACAGATGGATCTGGATAGATTGGAGGCTTGGGCAGAGAAGTGGCAGATGAGGTTTAACACTGACAAATGTAAGGTTATGCACATGAGAAGCAATAATGCAAGCCACCAGTACATACTAAATGGTAAAATATTGGGTAACTTTAGGAATTTTAGTGAACAGCAAACTAAGCTCTAGAAACCAGTGTCAGGCAGCTGCTACCACAGCAGATAAGAAAATGGTTGCATCACCATTCACTTGATGAGAACATAGTCCTGCCACTTCACAAATCATTAGTCAGACCACACATTGTCAGACCACAACTGTGTATAGTTCTGGGTTCCTGTGAACAAGGCAGACATAGCAGAGCTGGAGAAGGTTCAGAGGAGGGCAACTAAAGTAATAACGGGACTACAGTACTCAGAAAGATTATCAAAATTAGGGTTAATCAGTTTACAAAAAAGACGACTGAGGGGAAATCTAATAACTATGTATAAATATATCAGGGGTCAGTACAGAGATCTCTCCCATGATCTATTTATCCCCAGGACTGTGACGAGGGGACATTCTCTGAGTCTAGAGGACAGAAGGTTTGCACACAAACATACGTAGAAAAGGATTCTTCACGGTAAGAGCAATGAGACTATGGAACTCTCTGCCTGAGGAGGTGGTGATGGTAAATTTACTAAAAGAGTTCAACAGGCGCCTGGATGTATTTCTGGAGGGTAATAATATTACAGGTTATAGTTACTAGAGAGGCGTTGGTGATCCAGGGAGTAATTCAGATTGCCTGATTGGAGTTGGGAAGAAATTGTTTCCCCCTAAAATGAGGAAAATTGGCTTCTACAATGGTACCCCAGGAGGTTGCTCCCCTTCCTGGTGATAAAGATGGCCTTGCTTGTACGGTAGTCTCACAACAGCTGAATTACAAGAATTGCCATGTCATCCAGTGAATGTATGCTGTAGGTAAAATCCCTGTTATCAGAAACAGATAGTAGACTATAATTGGTTAATCAGTAATGATGAATTATTTTTGTTTGTGTTCTTGAAGTATGGAAAAAAAATAACCTGTTGCTCCACTGTTGTCACCATTTGTAGAAAGGATTTTTTATGGTATATCTTGTGTTTTCTGCTTCTTTCTTCTGGAGTGAGACATCCAGAAATAGCGGCTCAGAGAACATCTGTTTATTCAGCTTGTCACTTTACTATATGAATTAGAGAATACACAGCTTAATCTTTATTTATATTGTTGTTAAATTTCAACAACTACAGATTTAGGGACTTTGAGTGGTCCCAAATGAAAATATCAAAAATTCGGGATAGTCGATGGAATATAAAGTAGTTGAAGATTTTTGGAAAGTGTCTTGCCAAAAAGATAACTACTATATGCTTCTCTAATGGTGTTTGATTGTTTTGTCTAGCTTTGAAACTATATTAACAACGTAACACAGTGTTAGGAGTTTTCAAAGGGACCTTCCTAAACAGTCCTCTTGTGTTAAAATGGAATTACAAAGCAATTTGGACCGCACACTCAACATTATGGTATGCCGTAAATGTCAGATAGTTGCAGGTTCTGGAATCCCTGCATCCAGGTGGAGAGTGAATGGAAAGGTGGCCAAGTACATTACTCTCTTCATTCACTTTTTTTGGGAGTTAACCAAGCAAGTTTCCTTGATTCTCATGAAGTTTATAAAGAACTGTGCACATGCAAGGCAACCTCTCTGTTCATTCCCTGCTTGGATGCGGCAGCCAGCTGCCACCTTACCAGACAGGATAGGGGTCAAGGGACCCCATGCCATAGATAGGTGTGAGATTCCAGAGGTAGAACCTGCATTTCTCAGACATTTATACTGTAAATTTAGATATTTTGTAAATATCTAAGAAGGGAATACCCGTTTAACTTTATTATTTTTAGATTTGTATAACCTTATACTGTATATAATTTCAGCTTCAAATTATATCTTAAACTCTGACTTATTTGCATTTTTAAGCTGTTGTGAATTTGTGTTCTATGACCATACCAAATATTGTGAGATCCATGTATAATTAACTCTTCTCTTTTAGATGTTTTTGTACATATCCTGTCTTTATTGATCAATTGCTGTGGCATTGCTTCTTCCCGGCAATATGAATTCACTGTTAAATATTTATTATAGTCTTGATTGTGTTCCATGCATAACATTTTCAGTTATTTTCTCTAGAAAAATATGTCTGGCTCAGCAGCCTCATACAACATACTGAGAGATGTTTCTTATTTCTTGTCTTTCAGAACCACACAATGACCCAACATAGCAGTTAATGCAAAAAACATACTCATCTGAAGATCATTTGGAGGCACAGAAAAGGGAACACGTTTTAATCTTTGCACGAAACTTTGTTTATGTATATTATCCCAAAAAGCATTGTATTTTACCATAAAACTTGTATTATTGGAACTGTTGGATGTTCATGTGTTTGGACTTTTGAGCACCGGATAAACTTATTGTATATACAGTGTTGCACATGTATTATGTTGTTCAATTTGAAAATAGTCTTATAAAGACAGCCGACTTGGGCCCTATTCAAGGAGAAGGAATCACAATCCTGGGAAGAAAAAGGCTGACGTAAATGTGCTTCTTTGCAGGCAAACCAGGAAAGGATTGTTTTTATTCCAGCTGTATTCCAACTGCCTTTTCACCAGTTCTTGGTCTTTAATTGACATTTTAATATAAAACAGCTGAATTTTTTTTTATAATGCAGCAGAAGATTCTTGCACAAAATTAAAAAAAAAAAAGCTTTTCTCATTAAATAAAAGAAAATCTTGAATAAGGCCTATATAAATATATACATACCTACATACATATATATATATTTGTAAGCCTTGCGGTATGGCAGATAGCATTACCATATATGCAATAGTCGTTATGTAGATTGTCCCTCCGACTTTTCTCCGGAAGACCATTTTGTTGCTTTGTGTGTCCAAACTTTTTTGTTTACCTTTTTTTCCTTCCTTTTTTATATTAATGATTACACAGCCAAATTCTTGAATCCGTTAAACCAACTTGTATGTTACTGTTATTAATGTTTACTCTGCCGTCTAAACCTGGAGATTACTGGAATTGTTTTCCAAAAGAAAATAAATTCAATTTATCAATTAATCATATCAATGCAAATCTTGTTCATTTTTTCTTTATTAATGGCTCCTTAAAGGGGTTCTCCATTCATTTCAATGGGAAGGCTCGTTCCTATACAAGTGTATGGGAGGGATCCTTCCCATTGAAATGAATGGGGCGGTTAGGTGTAATAACACCTACTCACCGCTACCCATGTTACGGCTAGCGCGCATCCTGTTCACACAGCTGATCGGCAGGGGTGCCCGGTGTCGGACTCCCACCGATCTGATATTGATGACCTATCCTGAGGATAGGTCATCAATAAATTTAACTTGGAGAACCCCTTTAAAGTGAGCCTGCCATATTGAAAATGCAGTCCTATCTGCAGGCAGCATGTTATAGATCAGGAGAAGCTGAGCAGATTGATATACATAGTACTGCCACCCCCGCTGCAGTATTTAACTGTATCTCCATCCAGAGGACAGCGATACAGTTGAATTTAGGAGAGCGGACGCTAGCCAGGTGTATTAGTATCTGATGCTCTTATTATTTAATAGATCATTATGTAACCGGCTGGCAGCCATGAGAACGGCTTGGGCAGCCCCTGGGCCATTGGTCCACCAGTGAAATTCCCTGTAGGACCTATTGACAGTTCACCCCTGATTGGGCAGCCCTACTTTGTGATTGACAGTTATCTCTATACATTTAGGGAGAAGGGGCTGTCAGTCTGTGAGTAAGACCATCCACTGGACATCTAAGGACAGAATGAATGAGTTACAAATTATACTGAATCATTTCGCATAAAACTATATATCAATCTACTTACCTACTCCTGCACTTTATCATGCTGCCTGCACATTGGATTACATGTTCAACGTGACAGGCTGTGGCTACCCTTACACTGGTTGCTACAGTTTACTGTCAACTAAAAATCCTTTTCCACCTCAGTTTCATCCAGTTCTTCCCATCTAGTATCTATGTTGCAAAATTATTAAGGAATTATTAACTATGGAATAAACAAAGTTAAAAGGGTTTTCCTCTGGACAGGTCATCAGTATCTAGTTGGTGGGGGTCTGACACTTGAGACCTCCGCTAATCAGCTGTTTGAGAAGGCACTAATGCTCCTGTAATTGCCACGGCCTTTACCACGGCCTTCTTGCAGCTTACCAAGCACAGCGCTGTACATTGTATAGCGGCTGGGCTTTGTATCGCGCTCAGCCCCATTCACTCCTATGGGGCTAAGCTGCGCCTAAGCCACGTGACCAATGATTTGTTGTCACTTGGCCTAGGGAAAGCTGAGAGAACGCTGTGGCGCTACTGCAAGCACCGCCACCTTCTCAAACTGCTGATCAGCGGGGGTCCTGGGCTATCTGATCAGTTGTTAATTCCATTTAAGGAACAAATTCATTAAAGGAGTATTACATTTTTATTACTTAGTTAATGTATATATGATCTATTGAACTAAAGGATTTTCTAAAACATGTGCATTTAATGTAATTTGTATTTATTGACACCATTCATTTCTAAAAAATATTTTTACATATATTAGTGGTTTCAGGCTGCAGTCTTCATCCACACAATCTGCTCATAGTTGTAGGCTTTTCTCATGTGGACTTACCCCTCCAAGTAATACATGTTGGATGTAAGGTCTGTGTTCCCAGGATGCTGCTGCCTTCGCCAGCTCACAAAACAGCTTCATTCCTGGTCTGATTTCCTCATACACAGCCCATAAGGGTTCTCCTCTCACTTGTTGTTTCACGTATTGTTTCTGAGGAGCATATGACCCCCTCTCCTGCAGAGTTTGAAGTGGATGCTCTGCTTTCTCTCTATACTTGTAAACAGCCTACGCGATCTGCTTCTTCCTCTACAAACTGCCTTGTGTGTACTTTCCTCTCTGTCAACAGTGTGTTTGCTACCTGATAATGTGAATGCTTGACCCTCTCCAAACCCTAATCTGTACAACACCCAATTTGCTATCTCTAAAGGATGTATTACATGATCGCTAGCGAACATTCGCCTGAGCTCTCATTAGAGATCTGGCAATATAATACTGTCGCTGATTGCCCGATGAACAAGAAAGTGCTCGTTCATCGTGCAATACAAATCTTTTGACATGTTAAAAGAATATGATTAGTAGATGGCAGATTGTGCTGTATAATAACAATATGCCATCGGCGAACCACTATAAAGCATGGGGACGAGCGATGGCATAACTATTGTTCATCTCCATGCTGCGGAGGAGATTGCTGCCTGTAATAGCAGTGGTCTCCTCCACTAGTGAGCAGGCAATTGTCGGGAAGGAACACTTCTCTCCCGACAATCATCTGCATGATTGGGGTGCCTTATACACCCTTAGCATTGAAAGAAGGGAGGGACGGGCAGAGACAATGACAAATATTTGAATGCACTTTTCTCACAGGGACTCAAAATGCAGGGATAACTGTGTCGCTGGTACAACTCCCGTGGAAGTCAGTGGCTACCATATAAGCACTGAACCCCACACAGTCAGGAGCAATGTACTATGGGATCTATGTCATATTCACCATAACAGATACGTCTCTTTCACACAATCAGTGTTTGATCAGTGATTGTGATCCAAACCCAAAAGTGGAGGCTACACAGAGGTAAGGTATAATGGAAGGCTTTGTACCTGTTCTGCGTATTTGACGCTCACTGCAGCAAGAAGTAAAGATCAGGCAATCTCAGAATGGGAGCAGCGCCGGATTTCCCTGGAAAATCATTTTAATTGTGTCAACTGAATGCCAGGCCACATGACTTTCAGGTTGGTCAAGTGACTGACACCAGGCATAGTCCCATTTGGTTATACACTTCACAGAGCATTTCGATAGTACTGTATAGAGGCAGGGGTCTGTTGCACCAGCATAAGGCTTCATTCACACGTCCGTATTTTTCTTTTCCAGATTTTCGTTCTGTTTTTTTGCGGATCCATGTTTCCGCAAAAACCTTCCGTTTTTACCAATTGTACATCCGCATCCGTTCGGTTTTTCTGCAAAAAAAAAACAGAAGGAGGAATATATGTTGGTAGAGTATTTCTTTCTATTTCCTGGAAACGGGTCCGCAATTGCTGATGACTTGCGGATGACATTGATGCATTCCGCATATCATCCGCATTTTTTGCGGACCCGTTGACTACAATTGGACCACGGACCGCATATGCGGACAAAAGTAGGACAAGCTGTATCTTATATGCGGATCCGCATAATGGAACAACAGATGCGGACAGCTGCTGTCCGCATTTTTTGCAGAGCCATTGAAATGAATGGATCCGCATTCTGGATTCCGCATTTGTGGAATGGATGCGGATTAAAACATACGGACGTGTGAATGGAGCCTAAGAAAGGTTTGTGAGCTGCTTTTTAAGTATAGTATAACATTGTATGGTTTGCTTTTTTTATATAAATAAACTAAATAAAAAACATTATTCCTTTAAATTATTAATGTGCTTTAATTGAATGTGCATTCCCTAATTTTGTCATTTCCAAATATTGTCATTGCTGCATCAGAAAATATTGTAATTTCTTTTGTTAATGTTTCATAGTTTTAATATTTACCATATAGAAAATGTAGCCATTTCTCTCCCAGTATCCTCCAGGATAACTCTTCAGATTTTGCTGGACTATTTCTCCCAGCATCTGGTGTCTTGTTCTGAGTGCCTTTTTTTCTACCAATTGAAGCCACTTATTTTCAGTTCTGTCTGCTTATACATTTACAGCACAGACCTGAATACTTCTGAATATATAATATTTTGTATCACATAACCAGGTGGTTATCCCACGTATGATCTGCATTCGCTAAGCTCCCCGGAGAGTCTGGAGCCTTGCTCAGCTTTGTGCGAGATGGCAAGAGTGGAAACTGTAAACATTATTCCGAGTATTATTCAAACATTCTCATTATTATACAATTGTCTTGTAATGGAAGACAAGCTGATGTCCCGGTGACACATTGTATTCTGTCACACACTGTATTCGACTGTGCCAGCAGAAGAACTATGAATGATGTAGGAGATTTCTGTGATTCAGATGAGGTTACAGAGCATGAGAGTAATGCACATTATTATTACTAAGGATAAAATGATAAGTGGCTGTACTGGAAGGAATATAAATGGAGACACAAGCGAAGAAATGTGCTGCTGAAGCGATTGTTAGCAGTATTGTGTCAAACATTGCCTTCTGATATAAAAGCAATTCAAAATTACTATATATTATTATAGCATATGATTGGTATGCGAAATCCATTGGGAAAATTGACACCAATGGGAACCTGTGGAAGTGCAAAATGATTTACATTTTGCTCTATATATTATCTTAGGGAAGCAGATGTGATTTCAGTCTCTGTCATGATGATGGCAGACTAGTTGGTGGAACAGATTCTATTACATCACTCTAGCTATACAGAGCTGTTTCTACTTGTTCCCAGAAAGACAGTGGGAAGCAACAAGGAAAATCAGGATTTTATGGGCTGGGGTGGAATGATAAAACACTGATACCAACTGACACCCAAAAAAAGGGTGCTGGTTAATGTAGCTCTAGGGGGAATGCCTTCTGAGATGATGAAAAATGGAGTCCACCTTCCCTGTATGGATTAAATTTTATCTTTACAGCCAACAGGAATATGTTGCACATTACTCTAGACCAGGGATGACCAATCTGCGGCCCTCCAGCTGTTGAAAAACTACAACTCCTACCATGCCTGGACAGCCTACAGCAGGGCATGGTGGGAGTTGTAGTTTTACAACAGTTGGAGGGCCGCAGGTTGAGCATCCCTGCTGTAGAAAGTTTTATGTGGTATACAAATTAACCATAGCCAGGCCTTTCATGACTTCACCATTCATGATCCTGAAAAGGATCCTCTAGTATTTTTGTTATCTAGAGATTGTCATATGCCAATATGAAGAGGGGGGGAAGCAAAGCAGGAGCTATAGGGAGCGTAGAGGCCGCTGTCACACCTTGTCCCTGGTGTCTGAAGGTCTTAAGGCCATGATATAAGAAGAGGCTAATATTATAACTAGCGCAAGGTTGATGTAGATTAGATATAGATGTTATAGATTTTTGCTTTAGGGCCCAGAAGCTTCAAGTTATTCCTCTGGGGTGTTCTGTCATGGAGACTGCAACCAGGTTGATAAAAACCTGTGTTTGTACCAGATAAATAGGGTGATACCATGAACTGGTTAATTTAAACATACTAAAATACACTCTAGCAATGTGAGACTGTACATGTAAGGGGTTGTTCACATATCAGTTATTTGATCAGTTATTTCCATCAGTTATTGTGAGCCAAAACCAGGTGCGGGTCAAAAACACTGAACAGGTGCAGATCTTTTCATTATACCTGATCTCTGTGTAGTGTCCACTTCTGGTTTTGGCTCACAATAACTGATGGAAATAACTGATCAAATAACTGATATGTGAACAACCCCTAATGGGGTTGAAGAGAGACCAGACTACTCTGCCATGAAAAATGATGCTGCTGACATTTCTGTTGGGGTGTTTAGCAATTACTAATGTGTTTTGTTTTGGAAGTCATTTATTTTTTTATTATGGAAGTGACTCAAATAACTTGATGCTAAAAAAATGTGAACATAAAACTCTGATTAAGGGACAGTATATCATATGTACTTTTTTCCTGAAAGTTCACATGGGACATTAAAGGGGGTTGTTTCACTTCAGCAAATGACATTTATCATGTAGAGAAAGTTAATACAATGTACTTACTAATGTAATGTGATTGTCCATATTGCTTCCTTTGCTGGCTTGATTAATTTTTCTGTCACATTATGCACTGCTCATTTCCAGGGGTTGCAACCACCCTTCAATCCAGCTGTGGTGGCCGTGCTTGTACACTATAGGAAAGGGAAACAGCCTCTCTGTTGGCCCGGGATCACAAGAGTGTGTATAGGCCGATGTTTTTTCCTATAGTGTGCAAACATAGCCACCGCTGCTGGATTGCGTGGTGGTCGTAACTCCTGGATACGAGCAGTGTATAATGTGATGGGAAAATGAATATAGTCATCAAGTGCATTGTATTAGCTTTATTTATATTATAAATGCCATTTGCTGAAGTGACGCAACCCCTTTAAGTAGCTCTGACCATGGTATGAGGTTGAGGTTCTTGAAGAGGACCTGTCATGACTTTAAAAAAGTAAAACTGATTACCTAACCTTATTTCTACTGGTACCCAAAGTATTCCTTTCTATTTTTCTTGACTTCAATCCCCCCTCCTCCCATACCAGAAATACAGCCCAGATAGTGATAGGGCTCTGTACACCGATTGTGGTTTGACAAAGGGGTAGCAACCACATCTCTTCTCTTGAGGAGCAGTCTTCTGCATCACTTATTTTCACAATTAAGGCTCATGCACACGAACATATTTTCTTTCTGTTTCGTTTTTTTTGTGGACCGTAAGCAGAACCATTCATTTCAATGGGTCCACAAAAAAACGGAAGTTACTCCGTGTGCATTCCATTTCCATTTGTCTGTAATTCTGGTCCGCAAAAAGATAGAATATTATGCATTACGGGCAAGGATATGAGTGTTCTATTAGGGACCAGCTGCTCTGTTCAGCAAAATACGGAATGCACACGAATGTTATCCGTATTTTTTGCAGACCGCAAAATACATACGGTCGTGTGCATGAACCCTTATACAGCATATAGAGCCCCAAATCTAACAGGGGCCATTTATCCAGAACAGGTCAGAACCAGAAAAAAAGACTGAATATTCCAGGGACAAGCGGGTTTAGGTCAGATATTCTGTTTTTATTTTTAAAACATCATGACAGGTCCTCTTGGATTATAAATAGAAAGAAGCAACATGATCCAATATGGCAACTCTTCCACAATACCTTTGCTCGTTTTTATTTTACTTTTTTATAAATGTCAAATAGAAAAGATTCAGAAATCTGAAGAATGCAGGGCACCCACCATGCAGTAACATGGCTAGTAAAAGTCTTTACCCCTTAAAATTGAATGGATGCAGCTCGCTGATGATGAGCTGAGGTAACATATTTATTCTTGGAGACAGCTGTTAGTTTTATACCACAAGGATCAATACTGGATCACTTCCTTTCCAGTTTCGTCATTAATGAGTTTGTAGATGGCTTAAAATTAAAGTATGGTAGCTAATATGTACAAAGTTATGTAGACTTAATAGACGACTGGGCTGGAGGTCACAATACAAAGATTTACAGAAGGACGAGCAAAAAAAATTAATTAATTTGTTCTTAGACTATGTTCACACACTCAGATTTTGATGAGAATTTAGACATGAATTCCATGCCTATATCCTCATCAAATCAATTAATGTTCCACATTCACTGCATACAAATGCGTACCGCCAATAGCAGCAGACCAGACACTCGCTATGGAGTCCGTAAAGTTGGGGGCCCCAGGTGATCTGTCTGGCTGCCTCTGAAGGGGGCAGTAGTTTACAGTGGTGTACTGAGGGGTTGATGGATACCATTATATTTACTACACAAAGGCTTATTCTATATACTACACAGGGGGGCATTTTACATACTAGTGAGAGGGTCACTATATATAATACAAAGGGGACAATTCTACAGAGGGCGGCATTCTATATACTAGTGAGGGGGCCATTACATATAATGGAGAGAATGCCATTCTGCAGAGGGGGCGTTCTATATACTACAGAGGGTGGGGGGCATTATATATACTAGAGAGGGGGCATTCTATATACTACAGAGGGTGCAATATAGTTACTATTAATAAAAAGGGAGCATTATATTATGGGGGGCAGATGTGAGCATTATACAGATTTCTAGCACTATAGGAGCATTATAATACATGGGACAATGCAGCAGGGCTTTATAAATACTGGGGCTACTACAGGGGGTATTATAAATACTGGTGCCAATAAAGGATGGCTTTATTACTACAGTGGGGGCTTTTTTACTACTCTGACCTCTAAATAAGTGCCTTATAGAGGGGCCTTGTTACTACTAGGGGCCCTATGGTGGCATTATTTATTCTGGGGTACTTTGGGGTCATTGTTATTTGGCATAATATGGAGGTAATTAATACCAGTGGGTTTGTTATTGGGGGTACTATCGGAGGCACCATTAATATTGGGGGAAGTTTGGATGTATTAATATGGGGGGGGACTATTTGTATGGTACTGTAATACAGTATAGTCTTGGGAAGGATAGCTGGCACAGTACTGGGGCTGGTAACAGGATGATAATGTTAGAACACCAGGAGGGGGAGGATGATAGAAAAGTGAAAATGATCTTTTTTGGACAGCAGATCGTGCTGTCTAACCAGCAATCAGCTGCCCAGAACCAATGCAGCTGTATGAAGACAAGTGATCACAGTAGCCATCTCTCATCCTCGTACTGTGCTTCACCTCCACTTATATCCAAAAATACCAGACCTATGAATGGGCACACCCCAATACATATAGCAACCTATAATCATGTGACTTCCCAAGATAATCAACTAAAGAATCGAAGGTAAAAATATAAGTCTTTATTTAGCCAATTAAAAATATATATTAATAAAATGGAGGAATCCACATATTGGAGAGCAAAATTAATCTAAAAACAATAATAGCAGTAACCCACTAGTGAGGAGCTCACACACATGCAGGCTGGGGCACACTAGCGAAAAGGAAAAGTGCATTCATGACCAGAACCAAGTTCAACAAGAGACCACAGTGTGACTAAAACAGTCTACACACCATTAATAAGACGCAGATTTACTTATATGAATGCACAGTCTCTGTAAAGCTTAGTCTCAGTAAAGCGTATCTGCATGATGGCCCCCCCCGACACGTTTCGCCAGGACAGGCTTCCTCAACGGTGCCAGGACAAAGAGAAGGAGGAAGAGAAGATAGAGTATATATATAGTAACATCACAGGTGTAATGCATCAGTGTAATCGCAATTATTACATAATTACATAATTAAAACATAATTAATCACACAAACGAATGTAGCGTGGCATAAGCAGATAAGGTAAGATGGCTGCCGAAATCTCGCGAGAGTTCAGCATAGGAAGTAGCAATGATCACGTGATCGTAACGTGGTCACATGGTTGATCATGTGACAGATCACATGGACAAAGTCCGATCACGTGATCATAGAGGAAAAAGGAAGCAACCCACGGAATACATCAATAGATACAGCAGTGGTCACACACTTTAATGATAACTTCAAAGTAATTCCAAAACAAGATATATATAATAAAAGGATAGAAAATATGTATGAATCAAAAGTGCAAACTCATATTTGAGAAAAATAGTGGAAAATACCTAAAAACAATAAAATCAGTAAATGAATACATATCTACCAAGAATCCATATACATAAACACTTTTTACCCCAATAAATAGATAACCACAATTATGTAAACCCCTTGGCGCTAATATCCCTGTTCCAATGATGAATAAGCTGCGATACCGCAGCAGCACCACACAAACGCTGCTGCAAGAATAAAAAACGTATAATGATAAGGTCGGTATCGCGCTCAAATTCCTTCCTCTCTTCAACCACTAAGTGCCTATAACATGCCCACACACCAAATGTACAGTCAGCTAAGCATTAAATTAATACCTTTGTACTGTACAACTGTGGGGTTCTATTCCTCCGGTCACTTCTCACAAGGTGGTTATGGGCTGGAATCTGTGCTGGCCGTTGGTTGGGACGCGCCCCGGCCGGTGGTGCGCTCCCACACTAACAAACTGAAAGTAGCTGTGCTCTCTCTGAGCGAATAGTGACGTCACTATCAACATCTACAGGTGCTGGTAAGGGTCAATGTTCCTCTCAACGCGTTTCGAACAGTACGCTGTCCTTCGTCAGGAAATTGGAACAAGTACAAAGGTATTAATTTAATGCTTAGCTGACTGTACATTTGGTGTGTGGGCATGTTATAGGCACTTAGTAGTGGAAGATAACAACAATTGTTGAAATATCATCAGTGTACAAATGCATGTTGCTAAACCATATACATAAATATGTATTTTTGAATATGTATTTATACAAAAAAGGGAACCTCCACTTAATGAGCAGAACAATAGCGGCAGCGATTCAGCAGGCTATTCCGGAAGGAACAGCCTGCCTTATGTCTGCTTATTCCTGCATTGCCTTAGGTTTGCAAGGCTCTGTCCGGCCCCATAACCTTTAATAGGGACCAGCAGAGATCTGGCTGCATTCCAGCAAATATTCCGAGAATCAGCCAGAAGAAAATCACTGCACGCAGCAGTTTACTTACACAAGATTCATGCTATATTTGCCGATATGTGTCCAGATCTCCGCCAGTCCCTATTTTAGTGAATGGGGCCTGATGGAGCCTTACAAACCTCAGTCAATGTCTGGATTGCCACCACTAGTGTGCAACTATCACCACCATCCAACCTGCCTCATTATCTTTGCTGGTGCCAGAAGGGGATTGCACTAAAAACTGCTGTTAATGTTTGTATTCTACATTGCACTTAGTAAAAGAACTTTGTTATGTTTAGCTCCGGCCTCACCCTTCAGTGTTACAACTTTCAGTGCAACAGACCCCACGTTAGGACACTGTGATACAACTATACTACATTAGGGCCACTACTACTCCCATCCTCTACACCAGCTCCCACAGGGGCTCGCTGAACAGATAAAATAAGAAATGAAATAGAAGAAGGAAATACATTTCACCGCCTGCTTTAAATTAGCAAAGAAGAAATAAATGAATATAAACCCAAGTACGTCACTGTGCTCGGTGGCTTAGCCTTAGGGGACAAGTCATGTGACCTGAGTGATGCATGCTGGGTTGGGGTGCACCAACAACCATTCTGCTTTGGCTAGGCTATTTACATACAGGACTAGAGTGGTAAATCAAATAAACCTTTTATACCAAAATCCTTGCTATGGCTCTGCTTGTGCTGATGATGGATATATTCTCTCCATTAAGATCAAATATAATTCAAAACATGCCATGTGACATTTACATGCTTTTACAGGGAGGGGCATATATTTAATGGAAAATCTGATTACATTCAAATAATAATATGCTCTAATATCTCTGATGATATATTTACATATTGTAATTAGCTTTATTTTTCATGTACTATTAACACCCCTTTGACCTTAATTAAATTGTATTTGCTGTTGACGCTCTCATTTTCTTCCCTTACATAGACTGCTCACAGACATTTCCTTCAGATTTTACAGAGCATTTTCTTGTCTCTCACATATGTAACTTCTCCTTTAAACGAACTTGTTCAGAAAGTCAGTAACATGTCCCTAATCCTCTTTAATAAACTCATTCACACCCTACTGCCCAATTATATGTTCAGAAGGGGGTTTACCTTTTAGTGGTAAATGTACCATTCTCTTTACAATGTTTGTTCAACTGAATTTGTGAAGACACAAATGCAGCGCAACGAAGCATTAGAAATTCATTGCTCGTTTTTACTTTTTAAATTAATTTCTTGCTCTTTTTTTTCCCCTACATTACGCCAGTCAACTATGAAAGCCTAGAAAATGCCCACAGGGCGTTAAATAGTCCCGGGTCAACCAATCACCCAAGCATGCCGCCTCTCCTGTGTAGAAAGCTAAGCATGATGAGGTCTCGTTTGTGCTTTCAACCCCCTTTTTTTATCTAGACATATTTGTTATTGTCTGAGACATTGCAAGTTTAAAAAAGGAAAGTTAATTAAATATGGAACAAGACTGAGCAACATCTTTTAAACCATCATGTCATTAGAAGTGGATTCCTCTAAGGGCTGCTTAAAAGGGGCTTGAGAACAATGGCTGTTCAGTTAGATATTTATGGCCACAGTTATGTAAACACACATTTTATTGTCTATGTATATTTAATACAATTATCAGTTTTGTACTGGCAGCCACAGGAGACCTGGCAAATCAGCCTTGCTTTGAAGATGTCAGCAGAACAGACAATTGTTGGCAGGAAATCTTCATAAATTTTATTAAGTCCGGTGAAAACAGACCCCATGTTTCCATGGAATCTTCTGCACCAGCTGTAAATCTCCCTCAATACTTGAGAAGACAATGCTGCAGCTACCGTGTGCACCATGTAATCTCCCTGGGAAAGAACTTGTTACTTTTTGCTATATTATATTTGATGCTAGAGATATGCAAAATAAAATCAAGACTACAATAATACACTACAATTACAGAACTCCCCAGCTCTCAGACCAATCCCCTCTATAGTCCGCCCCTTTATTTCATTTTACGGTTACAATTAATAGATGGTTTGTTATTGTTTCTAGTTGCTCTTTTGTGTTATTTTAGTGATGTTGATGGCAAATTAAAAGGAGTATCCAAACTGATTAATAGAGTTGTTGCTGCACTGGAGAAAACTGTTCATGCAGCTATTTGTGTAAATGATCATGCTGCTTAATGTAATGGTATTGTACTTCTCTATACCCTTTAAGATTATTCTCCTTAGCAATACAATTAGTCCCAACAGCCAGACTATTGCTATAATAGGTCAGCAGCACAGATATTGTGTGATGCCAGCGCAGGTTATCTAATGCAAACTCTAAAGGCAATGAGAACATTACTCCAGAAAGCACTCATGGTTTAATGGCTCCTAGCTAGGGAACTGATAATGTTTTTGGGTCATCTGCTCACTAATTAAAATATGATCTATTATTTGTTTTCTTTATTGTAGTTTTATGACCTCTACACGGCCAAGAGGCACACTGTTTCTTATGCAAATTGTCAATGGAAATGTTCAATTGTACGTTTCTACCTTAGGCTAAGGAAAGTATTAAGATTAAGACGTTTTTGTTTTTTCATCCAAGACCCGTGAACTAACTTTTGAGGTTTGTTTTGCACGCATTGCTATTCATTTACAATATCCAGCTTGAAATATTAACAAATAGGCTTTACCCCCCTTCTGTAATGGTTTTTAATATTAAACTTTCCATCATGGGAAATGTGGAGAAGTTGAGGACTTAGGTTTGGAGTGTCTGGTAAAAAGTCATTTTTTGTAAACCACTGGTGACACCCTGTCAGGAAAGTTTAGCCTTTTTGTTTGAGCCATGACGTTGGGTTGGGAAGAATCGAGATAAACTGGAGAGACACATTGAAAATAAATCTTACAAACAAAGCATTGCTTTGTCTGCAGTTTGCAGTCTCTCTCCATTCTTGGGGGAAATAAAGGTTGAAGGAGAAAAATAGAGTCCTGAATTTGATTTAATATGGAACAGGAAAATTGCATAAAGTCAAACTCTCTGGGAGAACATTTGCTTGTATATTGGTGTGTAAATATTCATCTCTTCTTATGGCAATTCCTATGACGATAGCAGATGAAGCCATGGCATGTCACTATTTGAAGACACTTAGGACGATATTCACTTTGTCATCACAGCAGCACTAATGTAAACTCTGGCTTAAAAATATGACCGGCCATGTTGTTTATATAAATATATTTGCACATATTCTGTATTTTTATATTACATATATCTGCTGACTTCTGTTTCTGCTTACTACTTGTCATATATGATTGGTCACTTCTTCCAAGCAAGCCTTCACCTGGAGATTTTGTTCACTTGCTGTATCTTGTAGGGGCTGGGGAAAAAAAGTTATTTACATCACTGGAAAGTTGAAGAGAGAAATTAATTATTCTGAGCATGTACATATCCAAGAGCTGAGAACAGAACACAAGTCTACTGAGGAAAAGAATATATACTTTAAAAAATCTTTATAAGGATAAATTCTGTAAATCTTGTTAGAGCTAAAAAATCATTCAAGATGCAAAGGTTCAGTTTTGACAGAACCATAGCAGCAATTCAGGTCTTGGGGTTGGAGGCTTCATGAAAATGAAGATACTTTTATAGAAAAAAAAATATGATTAACTTTGACCAAATTCATACAAAAGTTTATATATACTGTAAGTTTGTCAGCTAAAAATGATGTGCAGTATATAGAAATTTTGCAACAGACAAAAATATTTGTAATGGCGAACAAGCTAGTTACAAAATTTAATTTTTCCAGTTTCTTGAAACCTAGTTTGCCAACTATGACCTAGTAATAACTGCTATTCAATGGATATTGAAAGTCAAATATGTTTGCTTTGGACAACACAGTTTTTTTTGTTGAGTCACCCAAATAAAAAGGTCTGTCCTGCTACTAGAACCCCAAAAATTGTCTCTTACTGTATCTTTAGGGGAAAAAACTGCAGCAAGAATTCAGTTTCCTTACTGTATCACCACTGATTGAATAAAGCATGGCACAGTTTTCATAGGCACCAATGGGCTTTTTGTCTATTACACAGATGAAGGGGCTTCTCCAGAGTGAGAGAAACCCTTTGTAGCTGATCTGCACCCTATCTAGTAGATTTCTGTCCTAAAGTTAACCCCCCCAACCTCCTCTATTAGCTCAGAATGGATTTTGGCTTACAGGGAAATGTTTTTGTTATTGTTTAAAGGGTTTTCCAAGACTTTTATACTGATAACCTATTAAGTCATCAGTATCTGATGGGTGGGGGTCCAACACCCAGGACCACTTCTGATCAGCTGTTTGAGATGGCACCATGCTCGTAGTAGTGCCACACCCATCTCTCAGTTTAGCCTAGACCACATGACATCACCTTCATCAGTCACATGGCCTAGGTGAAGCTCAGCCCCGTTCAAGTGAATGGGATTGAGCTGTGATACCAAGCATAACCACTATTGAATGTACAGCACTGTGCTTGGTAAGCTGAGAGAAGGCCACGGCGCTACTGTGAGTGTCGCTGCCTTCTCAAACAGCTGATCGGCAGAAGTCCCAGATGTTGGACCCCCACAGATCAGATACTGATGACGTGAAGCATTCAAAGTGGAATTTGGTCTGAAGTTTGGTCTGAAGTTTCTTGTGCTTCGTGGTAATGAATCTAGTTTTCCTAAAATGGTGGCTGCAAGTGTTACAAAGTGAAACTAAGTGTAGAGGGAATGCAAGAGCACCCATAATGCCATGCAGCCAGCCAATCTGCATCCCCTGTGATGTCACAGCCCTATAAAACCCTCATCCTGTGCAGTCTCCGCCATTGTCTTGTGAGCTGAGCACAGGGAGAGATGTGACAAGCACTCGTGCACTAGGGACTGTGTTGCTGAAAAGAATTAATGGGAGTATTAAATACCAATAAGATGGAAGACTTTATTATTCCAGTGTCTAGCGTGCCAACCAATACCATCCAGTCTGCACACCTTAGGGAGGCCAGTTCTTAATGATGACCACACTCATCTTTTGCTGGCTTTACTTCCTGGAAAAGTCAACAAGACGCAGAGAGAGGAGGAGCTGGATGTTCCTGATGATATATTTCATTGACATTTCATTGATATTAGATGATGTGGAAAAAGAAGAAAAGCAGATGTCAGAAGAAGGGCTCCCCCATGTATATCAGGAGAGAGCTGGGGTTGGAGAAGTGGGTATGCCAGCATATTGTGCCCCCACCTAATCAGCCAAACCAAATACCAACAACAGCTGCAGTTTAAAGGTACATTAAAGGTGCCATGTGGCCATTAACAATAAAGACCGACTTTATAGTTTGATTATGAAGTGAAAGGCAGCTGCGGGCTAATTGTGAGGGGAACCGCGTGGCCAGCACAGCCACTCTATGTGGCAGTACTCTAAGGCAGAGTGCACTGTGTGCATTCATAGCCATTGAAACTTTCATCCAATTTTATTACAGCCATTGATGGTCTTGTGTAGTGTTTTAGTCTATCAGTCTATAAGCAACCTGTCCTAGAATGTGAGCAGGACTGGTCTTCCCCACTTGCAGAGCTTCCTAGGGGGGTAAGGGTACAGGGTCTCACTACACACTACGCTCTGCACTTATGTATACTATCTATTGGTGAGTTTTCCTGTCAGGCTGCATCTGAGGAGTTCAATGACGGGGGGCGTTGCAATCGCCGTTTCCCGTCTTTGTGCCCGCTATATACAATGGAATGTGCCTTGTGATGCAGTAATTCATCACAAATCCAATTTGTTTGTGAACTTTGGCAACACAGCTGAATAGAATTTTTCCAAACTTCACACATCTCTCATTTTCAATTTTCCTGACATAGTTTACTTTAACGCGTTAACCGTCAAGTTTAGCTCGGCTGCATCTTTAAAGTTTGTCTTTGTTTTTACTATTAGACAATTATAAAAACAATAAAAGAATCAGGGCTTAACAATATGGTCACATTTTTCTTCCATATGGCTTAAAATCTTGGAAATTAGGCCACTAAGGTCACCAGAGATAAGCTAGATGGATTGCAGAATAATAAATTAGGATCCTTTTTCCCATGGCAAAAGTTTATTAAACCGAACACTGTTCAGTGTGGGTTAAGATGTATGTCTTGAAATGAACTAAGCTGACACTTTCATGAGCCAGGGACTTTGGTATACAGCGAGCAGAGCTCATAGGGGTTCAATAGCACATAATAGGACAACTCAGGGGATTTGGCTGTTACAGAAAGTACAGAGATGTAGCAGTATTATTCTACAAATAAGGACCACTGTATTTGTAGAAGAGGGAATTGGATTGCCGGTGAATCACTGAAGGATATATGACATGTCAACGGTTACAACCATTGTTCTTATTTTTAAGTATTCTGTGAAGGGTATGAAAATAGTGAAGATAGCCATCCAGTAAAATGTATAGGTTCTATTTGTTATATGCTGTATGACTAGTGTGATACATTGTTAAGGGTTCTTACTAAAAGAAAACTCAATAAAGTTGAGGAGAAATAATTCACTTTAATATACTAACATAGTAACATAGTAACATAGTTTATAAGGCCAAAAAAGACATCTGTCCATCCAGTTCGGCCTGTTATCCTATAAGTTGATCCAGAGGAAGGCAAAAAAACCCTGTGAGGTAGAAGCCAATTTTCCCCACTTTAGGGAAAAAAAATTCCTTCCTGACTCCAATCAGGCAATCAGAATTACTTCCTGGATCAACGACCCCGCTCTAGTAACTATAACCTGTAATATTATTACCCTCCAAAAATACATCCAGGCCTCTCTTGAACTCTTTTAGTGAACTTACCATCACCACCTCCTCAGGTAGAGAGTTCCATAGTCTCACTACTCTTACCGTAAAGAATCCTCTTCTATGTTTGTGTACAAACCTTCTTTCCTCCAGACGCAGAGGATGTCCCCTCGTCACAGTCCTGGGGATAAATAGATCATGGGAAAGATCTCTGTACTGACCTCTGATATATTTATACATAGTTATTAGATCTCCCCTCAGTCGTCTTTTTTCTAAAGTGAATAACCCTAATTTTGATAATCTTTCTGGGTACTGTAGTCCACCCATTCCAGTTATTACTTTAGTTGCCCTCCTCTGAACCCTCTCCAGCTCTGCTATGTCTGCCTTGTTCACAGGAGCCCAGAACTGTACACAGTACTCCATGTGTGGTCTGACTAGTGATTTGTAAAGTGGCAAGACTATGTTCTCATCACGGGCATCTATGCCCCTTTTGATGCAACCCATTATCTTATTGGCCTTGGCAGCAGCTGTCTGACACTGGTTTCTGCAGCTTAGTTTGCTGTTCACTAAAATTCCTAGGTCCTTTTCCATGTCAGAGTTACCCAATATTTTACCATTTAGTATGTACTGGTGACTTGCATTATTCCTTCCCATATGCATAACCTTAAATTTGTCAGTGTTAAACCTCATCTGCCACTTCTCTGCCCAAGCCTCCAGTCTATCCAGATTTATCTGTAGCAGTGTACTGACCTCTCCTGTGTTAATTACTTTACACAGTTTAGTGTCATCTGCAAAAATTGATATTTTACTGTGCAAGCCTTCTACAAGATCATTAATAAATATATTGAAGAGAATAGGGCACAATACTGACCCCTGTGGTACCCCACTAGTGACAGTGACCCAATCTGAGTATGTACCATTAATAACCACCTTCTGTTTTCTATCATTGAGCCAGTTACTTACCCATATACAGACATTTTCTCCCAGGCCAAGCATTCTCATTTTATATACTAACCTTTTATGTGGTACAGTGTCAAATACTATTAGGAAAAATACCAACTAGTACAGTATACTAGTCTATTAGTCAATATAATTCCACTAACTATATCTATATATAACGGGAATACTCAAAAATAGATATTTATCTCAATAAAAAAGAGTATAGCAATTTTCCCTTTAAAAATTAAACTTTTTATTATACATCTATTATACATCTATTATACATTTAAAATCAAATTCAATTATACTTACCATGATAAAGTAAGGGTTACTAAACAAACGCCATAAAGCTCTCCACAGTTATACATCCATATGCACAGTTAATCACAATATAGTAGGCACCCTCATATTGTTTAAGAAAAAGATAGTATATCAATCATTATAGGGTAAATATCGGCAGAAGAGCGTAGAGGGGCGTAGAGGGGAACGCCAGCAGCCTCACTCCACTACACCGGGTATGTTACAGCACAGCTTTGTATGACACACTATTTGTAGATTTATGTTTACCATCTTCACTAGTTAACTAGTCAGTAATAGAGCAGCCAATATATTGATTCCCTTGGTGGGAGGTGTTCCATAGATGTTAAGACGGATATATACACCTTCTGCCGATATTTACCCTATAATGATTGATATACTATCTTTTTCTTAAACAATATGAGGGTGTCTACTATATTGTGATTAACTGTGCATATGGATGTATAACTGTGGAGAGCTTTATGGCATTTGTTTAGTAACCCTTACTTTATCATGTTAAGTATAATTGAATTGGATTTTAATCATGTATAATAAAAAGTTTAATTTTTAAAGGGAAAATTGCTATACTCTTTTTTATTGAGATAAATAGTACAGTATACTAACCTACTAAATTTGTGTTCTACTGTATTGCTTTGTTGTGTTGTATGGAGTATGCAAGGGGTTGCCTCACTTCAGCAAGAGGCATTTACCATGTAGAGAAAGTTAATACAAGGCACTTACTAATGTATTTTTATTATCCATATTGCTTCCTTTGCTGGCTAGGCTAATTTTTCCGCACATTATACACGTCTCATTTCCATGGTTACGACCACCCTGCAATTCAGCATCAGTGGACGTGCTTGCACAGTATAGCAGAAAGCACTCGCCTCTCTGGTAGCCAGGACCATAGGAGCGCACATAGGGCAGCACTTTTTCCTATAGTGTGGAAGCACGGCCACCGATGCTGGATTGCAGGGTGGACGTAACCATGGAAACTAGAAGTGTATAATGTGATGGAAAAATTATTCTAGCCAGCGAACAAAGCAATTTGGATAATAATAATACATTAGAAAGTGTCTTGTATTCACTTCCTGTACATAATAAATGCCCTTTTCTGAAGTGAGACAACCCCTTTAACCCCTTCACCCCCGGAGCTTTTTTCTGTTCTGCATTTTCGTTTTGCGCTCCCTGCCTTCAAACAGCCATAACTCTTTTATTTTTCTGTTCACATAGCTGTATGAGGGCTTGTTTTTTGCGGGACAAGTTGTACTTTCCAACGCCACCATTTAATATTGCAATCGGTGTAGTGGGAAGCGGGAAAAAAATTCCAAACCGGGTGAAATTGCAAAGAAAACGCTATTCCGCTACAGTTCTACGGGTTTCTTATTTACAGCGTTCGATGTGCATTAAAACTGATCCATTACTTTCATTCTACTGGTCAGTACGAATCCGGCAATACCTAATATGTATAGTTTTTCCTGCGTTTTCATAGTGATAAAATAATTAGAAAGTTACCCTTTTTTTTCTTTTTTTTTTCCTTTTCCTTGTCAAATCTTGACCCCTATAACTTTTTGGTATTTATGTGTACAGAGCTGTATGGGGGCTCATTTTTTGCGGGACGATCTGAAGTTTTTATTGATACCATTCTGGGGTGTGTATGACTTTTTGATCACTTTTTATTTAATTTTTTTTAGAAAAAAAAAGCGACAAAAAACGGCAAATCGCCATTTGGACGCTTTTTTCCGCCACACAATTCGCCGTATTGGAATTTTTTTTTTATATTTTAAAAGTACGGGCGTTTTCGGTCACGGTGATACCCATGATGTCTATATTTATTGTTATTTAGGTATTTATTTTTTACTTATACGGAAAGGGGGGTGATTTGAACTTTTACATCTTTTTTATTTTTTATATATTTTTTAACATTTTTTTTTTATTTTTTTTACTATTAGAAAGCTCAAATATGGGCTTATATATTGTGGCTTTTTTTTTTTTTCTTTATGAGCAATTATGGATTTTATAGACTCAGAAATCCATGAGTTGCTCATTTCTTATCCTGGCCTGCCATCTAGTGGCCAGAATAAGAATTGCACTTTGAAAACTGTAATCCTCACCAGCGAGGATTACAGTTTTCATATGGTGTACAGACACCCCGATTGGCCACACGGGGTGTCTGTACACCACCCGGAAGCAAATGCTTCCGGGTTGAAACGCAACTAGATGCCGTGATCATTATAATCAGTATAATTATTATTGCATTATACCTATTTTGACCTAAAAATCACTTTTTCAATTGGTCTTTATTAACAATATGGAATCCTTTTTTGTGTACAGAGCTGAGAAGCTGTACTAGCTGCCTGTGGATTTTTTCACAATTCCGTCATCTTAGGAGCAGACGGACAGCTTATCTCTTCTCTCTGACCTTATAAACACTCATTAAAGCTCAATCTGTACCTTACTGATAAGAATGTGGCTTAAATAATGTTTATGACCTCTCAGTAGTTTACAGATAAGGGTAATTACATGACCAGGACAAAGTGAAGGTGAAAATACCAGTCACCCAGCTAGACAAACAGTTAACCCTTTGTGACAGAACAGCTCAATATTTTGAGCCAAAAAATAAGTTAACTGCAATCATAAAAAATTGACTCCAAAGGTGTACATAGCCTTTATAGGGGTTGTTCAGGAACACATAATTTCCAACAGGTAGTGGCAGCCTGTCTCCCCTGCTGAAAGGATCATACTTACCTGCTCCCTGCTGCTCAAGTCCTGGCTGACTCTTGCATTTCCATCTTCCTGTCCGGGGCTTGTTTTTTTCCTCCCTGGCATGAGCAGGGTCATCTGATCTTCTTCAGCCAACTGCTGGCTTCAGCACAAGAGACACCTCACTGCTGAAGCCAGTGGTTAGCTCAAAGAAATCAGGTGACCATGCTGGGGAGGAAGAAAACAAAACTCAGACCAGGAATCGAAATGTGGGAGTCAGTGCAGAGGATCAGAGCGGCAGAAACAGGTAAATCATATCCTTTCAGTAGGGGAGGCAGGTTGCCGGAACCTATTAGAAATGATGTATTACCACACAACCCCTTTAAATGGGGATATATTTTCTTTAGAGGCTGAACTTGGTATCTCAACCACCATAGGAGTCCTACTACCTGCACATTTCAGGACAGCAATGACCAAATATGTGGCTCTGTGGGTAACTATGTGACGAAGCAGTGGGCGTGAACCCACTGTGCCACTTGACCAACTTCCTCTAAGGGTGTTGTCTAAGTGAACCCCTTGTTCTTCACAGTACCCCTGATGGTAGTGATAGACTTTCCAAGGGGAACACCAGGTCGCAGCCTCTTGAGGAGGATTGGCATATGAGGCAGCTGGTTCAGGCGGGCCAGGGGGTACCAATGCAAGTTACCAGAGGTATAGTCATAGTCAGCAGGCTGAGTCGTAACCAGGAGCGACAGCGTAGGACCAAAGAATGAGGCAGAGATGAGGTCAAACAAACAAGGGAAGGTGGCACAGGTACAGGTCAGGCAATCCGGGTCAGCAACAGGAGAGTCAAGACAGAGCAGGTAAGGATCAAACAGGTAGTAGAGCCTAGAAACACAAGCACAGGTCAGATATACAGGAACATCAGCACAGACAACAGCAATCTATGCAGGACACAAGGATCGTTGAAGCTCAGGCACCTGAGAAGGGAGCTGTACCACTTATATACGTTCAAGAGGGCTAGGATTGGTCAGTACTAGAGATGAGCAAAGCGATTCGTCGATTCGTTGATTCGTATCGATTCTTGGAAATTTTCAGCTGCGAAGCGAATCCGAATATTAGGTGATTTGCTTCGGCTTTGCAAGCATTCGCTACGTAGTTGTCCTATAAATTATACGCTATTGCTACATATAAGTTACTCTATACGCTGTTGCGTACTAATTCAATTCATTAGTGAACTTTTACTGTTAGTTTGTTTATCGTGTGCAAAAGCACAAACTTGGTAAGCCAGTGACGCATCACTTCTGCTGCGACTGCTGAGACGAGCGGAAGCACTGTGTGTGAAGTTCTGAGACTCTGAGACCTGTTTTGTGAAAATTGGGGTGTAATTGCTCTGGGAAGCCATATTACACATATCAGGGATACTGCAGGGCAAGTGCAGGGCCAGTTCAGGGCTAGTAATTAATCAGGCAGGGAGAGAGAGACAGGGAGAGATAGGGGGAGACAGGGAGATACAGGGACAAAGACCAGCTGCAGGGCCACAGAGTGAATGGATAAGCAAAAGAGGTCCAGTTCCAGCCAGACCTCGAGCTCTAAAAAAAAGGAGAAGGTGGCACAGGGCAGAAGTGCCAAAGGACCTGTAGCCGGAGCATCTACTAGTAGTATTCGCAATATTTGGCCATTGTTCCACCAGGCTAACCCACCAAGGTGCAAAATTGTAGTGAAGGAGAAAGTGGATGAGGTAGTGGAGTGGATGGCATGCTCATCTCAGTCTCAGCCGGATGATCTGCTGTCATCTGCTGATACAGTATCCATATGTAGCCAGGGGTCAGACTCAGAGCGTTCCTCCTGCTGCACTATTCCTCTCCAGCAAAGCCCGTCATTTTCGTACGCAATTTGTATGCTCATGCGTACGTGTTCAAAGAGATTGTGTACCTTTTTTACCTGAACGTACGTTATTAGTGCGCAAATGTTCGCTAAAAGCCATATAATTACGTATATTTTGTACGCAAATTCAACGAATCTATTCGTCGAATATACGAATCTTAGGAAAAGTTTGTCGAATAAAATTTTGCATGATTCGCTCATCTCTAGTCAGTACAGTCACATGTGCTAAACCCATTCATAAATCACAGGAAGTGATGCGTGCTGGCCCTTAAGGAAGTGCTACAGGGAACAGGCTGGAAACTATGCTGTGCCCAAAGCTGGAAGGAAACCATGGAACAGATTCCAGGAAGGACAATGCCTGCAAGGACAGAGCCTAGGACTGTGGTTGTGAATGGGGAAACACTGGCAGCTGATAACCACGAAACATGGAGCCCAGGACCGCATTGATAAGTAGGGGAAAATTGTCAGTCAGCAACCGCTGTTACACTGGTTGCCAACTACGTACATCCAAACATGCCCAAGATAGAGATTATATTTCCCTCTACCCCAGTTTCACTGCTCTCCTGTACAGGTTATAGAACCTGCAGGTTTCCCTCTGTGGTGACCATATCTCCAAGTCCAACAGCCTTATTTGATTTTCATGTCCATGGCTTATGGTAGTCCAGTTCCTTATCAGATATAACCAAGCATATTACTTAGTAATTTAGCGTAGTGTCTTCTTTAGCTTACTGGATTTACCTAAGCTTTAATAGTATGGTGCCAGAGTCTCAAATTACTCCAGTAATATACATTAGCTTTCAACAAAAACTCTCACATTTTACCATGCCCACATCTTTACTTCTGAATCGCAATAACATGCCATCCCTCCATCTTGTGACCCAGCATTTAGTCTACTCACATGTGACATCCTGTACCAAATGGCATCACTGCTTAGCCTACAGAATGGCTGCCAGGATCATGTAATGGGGAGGCATTACATCATCATGGCACAAAAGTTAACAAGAGCCTTGGGACAGGATACAGAGCATATGGTGTGGATGCAACAGCTATTTTAGATGGTAAATATAATACTTTAAAAAAAAAAGATTTTAGTTGCCCATAGCAACCAATCAGATTCCACCTTTCATTTTTCAGAGCTCCTTTGGAAAATAAAAAGAGTTTTCCTTTATACCAGTTTGATAAATCTCCCCCGTAGTCTTTAAAGGGGTTCTCCTGGAATTAATAAAATGAAAATAATATTATATTATATACAGTGCCTACAAGTAGTATTCAACCCCCTGCAGATTTAGCTGGTTTGATAAGATGCAAATAGGTTAGAGCCTTCAAACTTCAAAAAAGAGCAGGATTTATTAACAGATGCATAAATCTTACAAACCAAAAAGTTATGTTGCTCAGTTAAATTTTAATAAATTTTAAACATAAAAGTGTGGGTCAATTATTATTCAACTCCTAGGTTTAATATTTTGTGGAATAACCCTTGTTTGCAATTACAGCTAATAATCGTCTTTTATAAGACCTGATCAGGCCGGCACAGGTCTCTGGAGTTATCTTGGCCCACTCCTCCATGCAAATCTTCTCCAAGTTATCTAGGTTCTTTGGGTGTCTCATGTGGACTTTAATCTTGAGCTCCTTCCACAAGTTTTTCAATTGGGTTAAGGTCAGGAGACTGACTAGGCCACTGCAACACCTTGATTTTTTCCCTCTTGAACCAGGCCTTGGTTTTCTTGGCTGTGTGCTTTGGGTCGTTGTCTTGTTGGAAGATGAAATGACGACCCATCTTAAGATCCTTGATGGAGGAGCGGAGGTTCTTGGCCAAAATCTCCAGGTAGGCCGTGCTATCTATCTTCCCATGGATGCGGACCAGATGGCCAGGCCCCTTGGCTGAGAAGCAGCCCCACAGCATGATGCTGCCACCACCATGCTTGACTGTAGGGATGGTATTCTTGGGGTCGTATGCAGTGCCATCCAGTCTCCAAACGTCACGTGTGTGGTTGGCACCAAAGATCTCGATCTTGGTCTCATCAGACCAGAGAACCTTGAACCAGTCTGTCTCAGAGTCCTCCAAGTGATCATGAGCAAACTGTAAACGAGCTTTGACATGACGCTTTGAAAGTAAAGGTACCTTATGGGCTCGTCTGGAACGGAGACCATTGAGGTGGAGTACGTTACTTATGGTATTGACTGAAACCAATGTCCCCACTGCCATGAGATCTTCCCGGAGCTCCTTCCTTGTTGTCCTCGGGTTAGCCTTGACTCTTTGGACAAGCCTGGCCTCGGCACGGGAGGAAACTTTCAAAGGCTGTCCAGGCCGTGGAAGGCTAACAGTAGTTCCATAAGCCTTCCACTTCCGGATGATGCTCCCAACAGTGGAGACAGGTAGACCCAACTCCTTGAAAGGGTTTTGTACCCCTTGCCAGCCTTGTGACCCTCCACGATCTTGTCTCTGATGGCCTTGGAATGTTCCTTTGTCTTTCCCATGTTGACCATGTATGAGTGCTGTTCACAAGTTTGGGGAGGGTCTTAAATAGTCAGAAAAGGCTGGAAAAACAGATAATTAATCCAAACATGTGAAGCTCATTGTTCTTTGTGCCTGAACTACTTCTTAATACTTTAGGGGAACCAAACAGAATTCTGGTGGTTTGAGGGGTTGAATAATAATTGACCCACACTTTTATGTTTAAAATTTATTAAAATTTAACTGAGCAACATAACTTTTTGGTTTGTAAGATTTATGCATCTGTTAATAAATCCTGCTCTTGTTTGAAGTTTGAAGGCTCTAACTTATTTGCATCTTATCAAACCAGCTAAATCTGCAGGGGGTTGAATACTACTTGTAGGCACTGTAAATACTAGTTTATTATAAATATATTCCCAAATACCTTTAATTATTTATAATGCCTTGTTTTGTTGGGTGAGCAATCATCAAGGGAAACAAAATGGCTGCTGTCCCATTAGTTCACACAAAACCTGTCCTAATCACACAGGAGGACAAGTTACTTTACAACACTGAGGTAAACAATTGCCTCATCCTCCTGTCTGCTCTACTTGTCAGAGATTATGATCCTGAATACAGGTGATAAGAACTTAAGCTGAATCTCTGGGGAATTTAGTTCATGAGGAGGCAAGTAGTACAGATAGTACAGGCTGTGGTAATGTGGGGCTGTGGTAATGGAGGCTGTATACAAGTGCTGCTGCTCATTAGTCACACCTCACCCTCCTCTTTGATGTCTCCTCATTTTCTCGATTCCCACAGAGATTCATCTGTATTCAGGATCATAATCCCTGACAAGCAGAGCAGAGAGGAGGATGAGGCAGCTCTTTAGCACAGTATTGTGAAGTAACTTTTCCTCCTGTGTGATTAGGACAGGTTCTGTGTGTATTAAAAGGACGGCGGCTATTTTATTCCTCCTTATGATTGCTCCCCAGACAAAATGAGCCATTATAACTAATGAAAGGTATTTGTGAATATACTTATTATAAAATAATATTTAAGTATTTTCATTTTCTTAATTCCCAGAGAACCCCTTTAAAGCTCATTATAGCAATTGAATTAAACATGCTCACAGCATCCTCTTTACTTCTGAAGCGCGCCAACATCTATCTCTCCATCTTGTGACACCCTACATCTACCCCCTGATTGCACACGTGACATCTTGTACCAAGTGACATCACTGTTGAGGCTAGAGATAGGCTGCCAGGATCATGTAATGGGTAGAAGATACGTCATCATGGCATATTAGTGAACAAGAGCCTTGGGTCAGGATCCAGAACATATGGTATGGATGCAGCGGACACTGTAGATGGTAAATATAATACTTTTTTTTTATTTCTTTAAGCTATTTAGAGTCATCTATCCATTTACTCAAACCATGTATATTCCTTTCTCCATTACTTTCTTAGAGGATAGGATCCATAGTTACATGACATGTACATAGTATTTAAAACTCATTACAGTATTTGGACTGACACATTCATCGTGATAATTTGCAATCTTTTTCTCCTCTCTCCCTGGTGCCAGTAGCTATATGACCATTTTTGTCTTTAAGTGAAATACTAAACTTTACTTTAGCAATCTAGTCGATGAAAATCTACATGTAAAAGACTAGCAGATGTAGTGGAAAATTAAGAGAGTTAGTAAACATATGTTTTCTCTCTATGGAAATGCAAGTCTAAGGGATAAATCTGTTATGTTAAGCAATCCTCCAAGTATTAAACCAAGTCCATATTTCAGTTGTCAGAACTTGTTAACGAAATGGGTCATATTTTCAGAGACACCCTCCAGATACCTTATGGTCCAGCTCAATTAAATGAGCCATAGAAAGGCCATATTTGCTAGCTAGTGCCTTTTTACATTATTAAAAGATATTTCATCCATGCTGGAGCACTTCCATTACAACGATTATTTTGACAATAAATTGATATGTTGATATAAAATACGATGTTGTCATATATTATTGTACCTATTACATTAGTTGTAGCCATTTTTTTAATAAATAAACATATTTAGTCAGCAATAAAAGGTAAGTTACTGAGTAATATCAACCTCATTTTGTGCAGCTTTTAACTTTATTAGAAGAAATTTCTGCCTAATTCATAAACATTATATATATATATATATATATATATATATATATATATATTACAAAATATCTTATATTTGCTTTGTTGGGATCTGTCCTCAGGGTAGAGTCGGTAATGACAGACTTCAGCAGAGACAGCAAGTATTCCCACAAAAGTTAAGCCCTTACACAACTCCATAGAAAGAAAAATAAAAAAGTTATGGGTCTTGGCAAGCAGCGATGCAAAACGATTTTCTACTTTTTTTAAGTGATTTTATTGCATAAAAGTAGTAAAACATAAAAGAAACTATATGTATTTGGTATCACTGTAATGGTACTGACCCAGAGAATAAAGATATTATGTTATTTATGCCAAAAAATGAATGCTGCAGAATTTATAATGTAAAAACACAGTGGCAGTATTGCTGTTTTTTCACTTCTCCCTCCCAGAAAGAGTTAATAAAAGTTAATCAGAAAGCTATGTGTACCCCAAAATAGCACCATTAGAAACTACAACTTGTCCTGCAAATACAAGCCCTCATACAGCTACATAGACAGAAAAATAAAAAAAGGTTATAGCTTTTAAATTGCGAAGACGAAAAAAGGAACATAAACACTTGGTTAGTATGGCCCAAAATCAGGCTGGTCACTAAGGGGTTAAAATGCTTTTAAAGGCACAGAAGAGATTACCGAATTTATTCATCGAAGTCTCATGCACCATCGTCTGAAACAAATTTTGCCTCCACGGAGGCAATACATTTTAATGCTGTACGGAGACTAAACATAAATACAAAATAAACTCCTGTCTGGGCACTACCTAAAAAAGTCATCTCTATCTCTCACATAAGGGGAACCAGGCCCCAACAGCTAACAGGTCAGCCAGCTTCTCAGGCTTTCTGACAATGACTGACATTCTAAGGTTTCTTTTATTCCCCAGTAATGATTTTCAGCAGCCACACCTAGGATCATATGCGGCTAGGGGAAATAGTCATGCTGGAAGGATGTGGGCTGGCAGGTCCCTCTACCAACCCTCCCCACCAGTCCAAATAAAATCCAGCCCAGAACAGAATCTAAACAAACCTTGCTAAACTACACTTTGAGGAAACCACTGCAGCTTTCTGGATTTCATTTATCTCACCCAGCTGAGGATTCTGGGTAAAATATACATGTTTTCCAGCAATTTATCGTACACCATACTACAGCTTGTGATATTGACTTATGCAAAACTTTTCGTAACAACAATGTCTATTTAAACTCTCTTTTTTTTAAATGGATTAGAAGCTCTTTGTCATAATTATTATGTCTGATATGTTTATAGGGTGGGCCCCCAAAATAAATGTTACTGGAGGGTCTTAGATAGCCCAGTTCAACACAGGTTAGCACTGGTGCCTTGCAGAGCTGGGGTCCTAGGTTTGTATCTGACCAAGGACAACATCTGCATGGAGTTTGTATGTTCTCCCTGTACTTGTGTGGGTTTCCTCCAGATACTCCCGTTTCCTCACAAACTGCAAAGACATACTGATAGGGAACTTAGATTGTAAGCCCCATTGGAGACAGTGTGATGATAATGCCTGTAATTGGCCATCTGACCAATGACTGGTCATAAAATCTATTAGTTTGATATAACCCTTAAGTAGGAAGAACAATAATCTGGCATGCAGGAAGTGCCAGGGCCGAGTTTATATAGGAAGTCCAAGGATGGTGCAAATCAGGTGAAAAAAGGCAAGGAATCTCAAGAGGCATAAGAAGAATTCACTAAAACCCACTGGAGACTCCTCTGGCACTGTACTTTAGAGGGCCAACCCAATTCTTGCTAAAAAGTATATGGTTCTTGGCAGGGGCGGTCTTGGCATTTCTGGGGCCCTAAGCGAAGTTATGTCCGGGGCCCCCCGCCCATGACGCGCCACGCCCCTGATGACACGCCCTCTGATGACACGCCCCCCAAATGACACGCCCCCCACACATCAAAGGTTTTTTTAACAATAAAAAACTGTCAAACAATTAACTCACTGTTAAACAATGAAAGAATGTGTTTTTTCCACACTTATCGTATATCACTCTCCTATCTGTTTTTCACACACTTGTCTTATATCAGTGTTTTTCACACACTTGTCTTATATCTGTATTTTTCACACACTTGTCTTATACCAGTGTTTTTCACACACTTGTGGTATCTGACCCTCCTATCTGTTTTTCACACACTTGTCGTATATGATTCTCCTATCTGTTTTTCACACACTTGTCGTATATGATTCTCCTGTTTTTCACACACTTGTGGTATCTGACTCTCCTGTTTTTCACACACTTGTCATATATGATTCTCCTGTTTGCCTCTGTGTCTCCTGTTTTATTTCTCTCTTTCCGTTCTCTATCATTATTCACTATATATTACAGTCAAGTCAACTACCCTGAGCTGGCTGTCTTTGTCACTGATGATCCAGCAGCTGCAGCTGCAGCCTGCAGCAGCACTACTACTCCCAGTCCTCCTGACTCTCTCTACTACAGTGCTGTGCTATATAATATTAAAATCAGATTCACACACAGCAGCAGCACAGCTCCCTAGCTCCTAACTACTTGGTCTGCACTAGACTAACTTTTTTACTAAAATTACGTCAGCAGCACTTCCCAGCTCTTCATTGGCTGAGCTGGGGCACGTGCTGCTGACCATCACTCACTGGAGGGGGGGGGGAGGTGAAGGTTGCCCACATCCTATGGCGTGTCCCAGACTCCCAGCTCTCTATTGGCTGGGCTGGGACACGCATTAGCGTACTAATTTTTAAAATGCGTACGCATTAGTGTACATACTAAAATATGCGTATGAATTAGCGTGCAGCATCAGGTCATAGTGCGCGGCGGCCAGGGAGACAGTGGAGCGCCGGACTGGAGGGCAGCCGCAGCACGGGACAGGTGAGAAAGGTTTTTTATTTTAATCTTATGTGGCTGGGTGGGCTGATCTGAGGTCTGATGGGGGTCCCTAAATACAAGTGAGCGCTTCCATAATGGAAGCGCTCACTTGTATTCGCCTGTTAGTCATCCTTGCTGGGCCCCCCTGAGTCACTGGGCCCGGAGCCGTCGCCCCCTCTGCCCCCCCCCCGGTAGCTATGCCTCTGAATCTACATTTTGATTTTCACCCAACAGAAGCAACGTTACTGATAAAATTCATTCTACTATTATCCTTATTTCAAACCATTGATTTTACCTTTTACCTTTAGCTTTGGTCACATTTTAAGACTACTGTAAAAATTTTGTTCAGGAGGAATTCAATTGTTTATTCATTGGCTCTGGGTGAATGTTATTAAAACTAATTGCATCAGTATTTTACTCATCGAGAATCTAAACGCAGGTCTTATAAAATAAGCTGGAAGGTTAATGAGCTATGTGTCTTACAGTGCACCATTAATGTCATACTCCTGTACTGTGATGCTGCACATTAGATTCTTTGCAGCTAATTAGGACCAATGTATTGAAAGGAAATGATGAGTTTACAGAAACACCATGTTCATGGCTTGCAGAGCAGATATCACTCGAATGCATGTACCGTTGGTTATGGTGATAAATGTTCTCAGCATGCACATACTGTACAAGATTATCAGGTTAGAAGCACTAAGACAAATCTGTTCTAATTATGCGCTGTCATCCTCCATACTTCTACATTCTCCTGTGCCTTTTCTAAGCCTTCAAGGCTTCTTGATATCAGGTTTTCAGTCTAGAAGTTGCAGCATCTCCTTGTTAAAATGGGACAAAGCAGTATGGACCAATGTATACAATAATAAGGCCACAGGTCATCAGGTCAAGATTCTAACCCCTCTCCCCCCCTAGTATAATATTGATGGCCTTTCCTAAGTATGGGCCATCAAGTTTTAAAAACCTAGACGACTATTTAAAGAAAACATCCTCAATTGTTTACAATTTACATAGATACAAAGATCTAGTAAGGCTACTTCACATACACATTAAAGCATATGTGCATGTTCATTTTATCCAGCATAGCCAGATAGGGTCAGAGCACTGCCAGACCCGATTGACTATAATAGGTCACGCTCCGGGTCCCATTATAGTCAATGGACTCCGGTGGTGAACAGCAGGATCTGACTATGCTGGTTATGGTGAACTCCAGCAGACTTTTCCACTGCTGGATAGCTTTAACGCATATATGAAAGAAGCCTAACGGCAAATGCTGTGCTCATTTAATAGTGACTATGAACAACAGTCATTACCAAATACATAAAGTATTTTATAAGGACTTCAACTATTAAATATGGTGAAGACTTGTTGACAGTTACACTTGATTGCCTATTGGAGCACTACATTGGCTGCAGTGGTCATGAGACCAACCCCCTTCTTGGTCTTCCAGTGATTAGAAGTGGCTAGAAATGGAGCTGTGTCAGAATGCAGACAGGTCAGTTGTTTTTTTTTATGTATAGAGGGACAGGAGAGGACCCCAGGGTTGTTGACCTCTTTCATTTTTAGACATTTGACTGTAGATACACTTTAAGGAATCTGGGTTATAAGGTCAACCCTAAGTCCTAATCTTAATGAAAGATCCATATATACCTTTTCTAACCAAGCATAATAATTTCATAATTTTTTTAGCCTTTTCAATAGATATTCAACTTAAATATTATTTAGTTTGATGACGAGATATTGGAGCAAAAACTAAAGTTAAATTTCTAGATTACAATTTATTGTAAACGGATATTAAAATTCAAATGTTATAATATTGTGAAGGGTATTTTAGACCAATTATGTGTTCATTCTGGTTTTCATTACAAACTGATTTAGATGTCACGCACTGCTTATTTTATATGAAACAATTTATGCATATTACAATATTTTGTTTATCTGTTTAGATGAGCAATGAAGAGGTTAATTAGAAAATATGTTCTCTGATTTTTTTATGTAACCATGATTCATATTATGCAAAACAGCTTCTTGTTGGCTACACAACAGGGAAACCAGTGAGGGTGTGAATATGTTGGATAATAGAAAAAAAAAACCTCCATAAAACCACAATAAAGCAAGACTACATTCACACAACAGTGAAAAACGGTCATGTGACAGCCGTTTTCGTAACATTCATTACACAGCCATTTTTATAACCAATTGAAGTCAGTGGGGGTATTCACATGGGCATTTTTTTAACGGCCAGTGAATAGCGGCCATTAAAAACATAGGACTCTTCATTTTCATGGCCAGATTGACCCAATAGGAATAAATTGTACCATTTTTAACTGCAGTTTAGACTGGAGTACACTCGTCTAACTGCTGCAAAAACAGGTACACTAGTAAAAAATTGCGGCCGAGTGCCTTCTGTATTATACAGCTGGCACCCGCCGTGTGTGGAGTAGGCTCAGCCTAGCAGCCTGCTCCATACAAGCCCTCAGCCATTGTGACATACAGGTATGTCGCGGTGGCTAAAGGGGTTAAAATCATACATTTTTAAAGTCTTTTTTAATGGCCATTAAAAACCGGATACAAAACGACCATTGGAAATGGCCAGATGCCTAGAACATGGATACAAAAAAAGTTGAAAGAATGTTTTTTTTCATAGCCATGTGAATCTAGTCTAAGGCACTGCCTTGTTATCATTTCCATCACAAACTCCAAAAACATGGGTGGTAGTCTTCATTTGAGCCAGTAGGTGAAACCACATTGTTTTCGTTGAAACTAAAATTCATATAAATCGTTGTTGACTTTATTTGGTTGTACAAATGACAAGTAGATTTTTAAGTAATTTTAGCCTTGTTGTGGCTTTTTTTGTAACATTCTAATGGCTTTTTAAATAGTAACAATGTAAACTGAGTTTAAGCATGTTTTCAGGTGTTTTTTAAAGTCATATACAGTACGTAAGCATATGTGAAAAACACCAGGAAAAGCATTGCCTAGGGTATGTTCTATTTGGGAAAAATATCCACAACACTAAAACAAAAAGCTCAACAGCAACACAAAATAGCCACCAAAAAAATATATTGTATGTGAAAAAATACAGCACAAATTCTCCCAAAAATTATTTTCAGATTTTAGATTTATTATTTAAAATGTGCTCGAATTTTGGCACAATTTGCACCAAAAAGCTGACGTACATACTGCGCACCACATTTATTAGCTATTTTAGACACTTTTCTGAGTGGAAAGGGGTGTGGCTTTGCATTAAAATGTCTTGGCTTAGATGGTACATCATGCTTTAAAAATTGTGTTGGGGTAGTGAGTTCCAAAGTAGGGGAGAGGCACATCTTGTGGTCGATTGTGTGAATAACAGATGAGAGGAGAACTGAGGAGAAAGGTCCTGTGAGTATCTGGGGATGTATTGAGAAAGCAGGTCAGAGATGGAGGTGAGAGTTTGGATGTGTGGCTTAAAGGACAGGACAGAATCCAATGTTACCCCCAGGCAGCAGACTGGAGAGAGTCTTGCGTTATTAACTGTAATGGACAGATCAAGTAGGGGACTCAGTGACATGGGGGAAAGGCAATGAATTCACCATGATTTTCTCCATGTTGAGTTTTAAGAAGCGGGAGGAAAAGAATAAAGATATTGCAGAAAGACTCACTGGAATTCTGGATAGGAGGGAAGCAACATCTGGACCAGAGAGGTAGATTTCAGTGTCATCGGCATAGAGGTGGTATTGGAAGCCATAGGACTCTATAAGCTGTCCCAGGCCGAATGCATAAATGGAGAAAAGTAGGGGACAGAGCCTTGAGGGACACCAATAGAGAGGGGGCGTGACGAGGAGGTAATGTATAAATGGGAAAAGCTGAAGGTTCCAAGAGAGGGCTAGTTCATTGATGCAGAGGGAAGAGAGGATTTGTAGGAGGAAAGAGTGGTCAACAGTGTCAAAGGCAAAAGAAAGGTCAAGGATGAGGAGGAGGAGCACAGAGTGGTGACATTTAGCTTTGGCAGCTAGCAGATCATTGGCGACTTTGGCAATTTCAGTGTAGTGATTGGGTCTGAAGTGAGTGGGATGAAAGGTGAGAGGACAATTTGAGATGGACATGTTGTTCTAGGAGTTTGAATGCAAATGGGAGCAGTGAAATGGGACGACAGCTGTGTAAAGAGGATGGGTGCAGGGAAGGCTTCTTGAGTATAGGTGTGATGGTTGCATGTTTAAAAGAGGAAGGGAAGATGCCAGTGGTTAGGGATAGGTTAAAGAGGTGGGTTAGGGCAGGGATAACTATAGTGGTGAGGTTAGGGATGAGGTGGGATGGGATGGGATTGGATCAAGGACACAGGTGGTGAGGTGTGACTTAGAAACTTTGTTCGGAAAGCTTTTCTTCTGTGACAGTGGTAAACTGGGTTATTTAGGAAAAGCATTGTGTGGCTGTGTAGGAGTGTGGTGGGGGGTGTTTAAATCTTTCACGGATTTTATTGATTTTATCTCTGAAATATGAGGCAAAGTCTTCAGCTGAGAAGAGGGGTGTGGGAGGGGGCACAGGGGACAGAATAGATAGTTAAATGTATTGAACAAGATACTATGAGAGTAGAGAAGTAGTCCTGTTTAGAAGAGGCAAGTTCAGACTTGAATTTGAGAACAGCTTGTTTGTATGAGATGAAATCCTCCTTGGAGTGGGTTTTCTTACAGCGCAGTTTTGCGACTAAGCTTGTCCGAGAGTGTGTGAATGGACACGTGTTTGAGATTTCTACGAGGATGTGTTAGTTTATGGACTGGAGGGGCTGTTAAGGAGAGAGTGGTTGAAAATGTAAGAAGATTGTGATCTGAGAGGGGAGAGGAGAGTTTGAGAGATTAGATAGGGAGCAGATGCAGGTAAAGACAAGGTCTTGTGTGTGGCCGTCTCTGTGGGTGGCTGTGGAGGACCATTGTGTGAGTTCAAAGGAGGCAGTAAGAGATAGGAGTTTGGAGTCGGTTGAGTTTTGTATGTCAGTAGGGATGTTGAAATCCCCCATGATGATGGAAGGGATGTCTGCAGAAAGGAAGTGAAGAAACCAGGTATTAAAATTGTTGAAGAAGGTAGTAGCAGCGTCTGGTGGACCTAGATGACAGCTAGTTGAAGGTTGCAGGGAGAGAAGATGCGGACAGAGTGGACTTCGAAAGAGGGGAGGTTGTCGAAGGGTAGAGATGGACTGAAGGAGCAGGTCCCTGATAGAGGAAGAAAACCATGTCGGTTTGGGCGGGGAGGGTGATTAAACTGAAGGTTCCCATAGTATAGTGCAGCAGAGGAGGCTTTTTTTGTGGGTGACAGCCACATTTCTGTGAGGTACAGGAATAAAAGTTTCTTGGAGATAAAGAGGTCACGGATGTAGGAAAGTTTATTGGTGGACCATGTTTAGATTACAAAATATGAGTATGTAGGAGCAATTGAGCAGAAGTGGCTAGTTGATAGGATAGTAGGGAAGATGAGATAAATGGCTCTTTGTCTGGTTTAGGCTTCATTCACACGACCGTATTTTGTTTCCGTGTCCGTTCCGTTTTTTTTGCGGACCGTATGTGGAACCATTCATTTCAAGGGGTCCGCAGAAAAAAACGGAAGGTACTCCGTTTGCATTCCGTTTCCGTATGTCTGCATTTCCGTTCCGCAAAAAAGATAGAACATGTCCTATTCTTGTCCGTTGTGCTGACAAGGATAGGCATTGTTACAATGGATCCGCAAAAAAAACGGACACGGATGCCATACGGAACGTCATCCGTTTTTTTGCGGATCCGCAATTTGCGGACCGCAAAACACATACGGTCGTGTGAATGAAGCCTTAGGAATAGTCGGATTAGGAACAGTCTGAAGGATATGAAGGTAATAGTGGTAAAAAACAAGTGGAAACATGTTTATGTAGTGGTAGTGTACAAGATGATTGAGTAATGAACTTTTAAGCAAACGGAATTACCTTCTGTTTACTTCTGGTTCAATTACTTGTATAATTCCTGCATTACTCTTAAATGTGGCTCTTAGATGTGCATTGAAATGACCAGGGCCACATACCTCCAATATATACAAAAAGGAATGCTAATTAATTATACTAGGAGTGAAGAGCTGGGTGGAGCATTATGTCTAATTGGCATAGACAGATGCAAGGAAAAAGGTCTACATAGATTTCCTCTACAAACCGCATTGATACAAGCATACCAAAAACAAACTATTAGGTGTGAACATGGGCGCACTGACAGGGGGGTCCAACGGGTCTGGACCCCCATAGAAGCCATTCATTTTATTTTTTTTTAACTTTCAAGGCCGCACCGCTGATCGCTACAGGCGGCGCGGCCCTGGATCTAAGTGGAGGAGGCTGTGGTAGGGCAGGAGATGAGCGCTTCCATTGTGGAAGCGCTCATCTCCATATTCATCTGTATCTGCATCTGTAGATATAGATGGCGCATTATAGGGGCACCATGTGAAACTAAGGGGGCATTTCCTACTGGCCCATTTGGGGGGGCACTATGGGGGCATTTCTTTATGGCCCATTTGGGGGGGCACTATGGGGGCATTTCTCACTGGCCCATTTTGGTGGGACTCTATGCGGACATCTGGCGGCATTTCTTTATGGCCTATTTTAGTGGGGTCATCTGGGGGGCATTTCTCACTGGCCCATTTTGAGGTGGGGGGCACTATGGGGGCATATGGGGGAATTTCTTACTAGCCCATTTTGGGGGGGCATTTCTTACCGGCACATTATGGGGGGCATTCGGGGGCATTTCTTACTGCCACATTTTTTGGGGGGACATCTGGTGGAATTTCCTACTGGCAAATTACGGGGGTGGCACTATGGGTGCATCTGGGGGACTTTTTTTACTGGCACATTATGGGGGGACACCATAGGGGAGAGGAGCACTATGGGGGCATCTGTGGGCTCTAAAGGGGCATTTTATTATTGGCACATTATAGGGGCCACTATGGCATCTGGTGGCACTAAGGGGGCATTTTTCACTGGCTCATCGGAGACACTATAGGGTAGTGGAGCACAATGGGGCATCTGGTGGCACTATATGGGCATTATTTGGGGGCACTATGGGGGAATTGAGCATTGTGGGGGCATCTGAGGGCTCTAAAGGGGGCTTTTTTTTACTGGCACATTATGGGGGGCACTATGGGGAGAGCGGCACTATGGGGCATCTGGTGGCACTAAAGGGGCATTATTTGGGGGTACTATGGGGGAATTGAGCATTGTGGGGGCATCTGGGGGCTCTAAAGGGGCCTTTTTTATTGCCACATTATGGGGGGCACTATAGGGGAGAGCGGCACTATGGGGCATCTGGTGGCACTATAAGGGCATTATTTGGAGGGCACTATGGGGGAGTGGAGCACTATGGGGCATCTGGTGGCACTATAGGGGCATTATTTGGGGGCACTATGGGGGAATGGAGAACTATGGGGGCATCTGGGGGCTCTAAAGAGGCCTTTTTTATTGGCACATCATGGGGGCACTATGGCATCTGGTGGCAATAAGGGGGCATTTTTTAGAGGCACATGGGAGACACTATAGGGGAGAGCGGCACTATGGGGCATCTGGTGGCACTATATGAGCATTATTTGGGGGCACTATGGGGGAGTGGAGCACTATGGGGTATCTGGTGGCACTATGGGGGCATCTGGTACCTCTAAAGGGGCATTTTTTTACTGGCACATTATAGGGGCACTATGGCTTCTGGCACTAAGGGGGCATTTTTTACTGGCACATTATGGGAGGCACTATGGGGGAGAGCGGCACTATGGGGCATCTGGTGGCACTATAGGGGCATTATTTTGGGGCACTACGGGGGAGTGGAGCACTATGGGGTATCTGGTGGCACTATGGGGGCATCTGGTGCCTCTAAAGGGGCATTTTTTTTACTGGCACATTATAGGGGGCACTATGGCATCTGGCACTAAGGGGGCAATTTTTACTGGCACATTATGGGGGAGAGGAGCACTATAGGGGCATCTGCCTGGGGAAGCAAGAAGGGGCATTTTTACTGGCATATTATGGGGGACACTATGGGGGCATTTACTGGGGCACTATATAGGGGTATTTTATACTGGCATACATTATGGGGACATTAGCTCAACTGCGGGCACTAAGCGAGGGTATTTCTTGTACTGTCATATTATAAGGAGAATTATTACTACTAGGGGGTATTATGGTGAGCTTTACTACTACTGGGGGGCTATGGGGAACATGATTACTAGTATGGGCACTATGGGGGCATTATTACTAAGTGTGCTCTGACAGAGAATTATTTCTATTGGTGGGATTTTGGGGAGCAATGTTACTTTGGGGGGCACCCTGGCACAGTATCAGTTTAGCACAATTATTTTTGGGGGATTATCTTTATACTATTAGTATCCGGACACAGTTATTTTTTAGAGCACTGTGTGCCAATAATTGTTGAAGGGGGCACGATCTGTGTGGTACTGGTATTTTTAGGGGGACCGCTTCTGCAGTATAGTATTTGGGAGCACAGCATTGGGGGTGGCAGGAAAGGGTGTTCAGAAGATGTGAAGATGATGGAAATGTGGGAAACTAATGTCTGTTTGTCAATCTCTGCAGAGACAGGAGATGGCTAAAAAATCATCATGGCGGTCTGGTCTGAATGGAGAAGGTGAGGAAAGAGAATGTCTACAACAAAGGTGACATCACTGGATGTAAGATTTATGTGGTGCTATGTAGGAGAGGAGATTCTCCAGCTCCTCCCCCTGCCATTTGCAGAAGGAGGATTCAGAGCTGGGTGAGGACAGCCAAGGGGGGCAGCAGGTCATGAGCAGGTGGTGGATGGTGGGGGAACCACAGACCTTGAGAAGGATCTGAGGAGAGGGGAGGATCTTCCTGGATGTAGACTGCTCTTGTTTATTGTATAATGTGAAGCAGGCAGTGCAGCGAGGACAGGCCCCTTTCTGTCCCCTTTAATTCTGTCCTCTTTTATATTATGTTTTAATTATGTTTCTGTTCTACCTGGCACCACTGACCCCAGCAATCCAGTATCCGACCAAACTGACAAACATTCACACCCAGGGGAGCACCCAGGAATTTTTTCTAGGGGAGGTCCGACAAGCAAAAAATGCGGGGTCCCCTCTCTGTATGATGTGTAGAGCCGGGCCTCAACAATATCATTTCAGCTGTACAGTGTTTGTTGGGAGTGGCCTATTATATTTAGGAGGGGCTTATAAAATGGGCGCTGCATTTACACATGTACAATGCGCTTCGGTAAATGGGCAAAACATGGTGCAACGCCCTATGCACCCTGCATTTTTTGCTTGTTGGACCTCCCCTAGAAAAAATTCCTGGGTGCTCCCCTGGGTGTGAATGTTTGTCAGTTTGGTCGGATACTGGATTGCTGGGGTCAGTGGTGCCAGGTAGAACAGAAACATAATTAAAACATAATATAAAAGAGGACAGAATTAAAGGGGACAGAACCAATCAGTACTTAAAAATACCCTTACAATACATTCCACCCCTGGTTCTTGCACTTTCATTTTCAACATCCCACATCAGGACCTATTCTTTTGACAGAAAACGACTTTGGAACCATTGGATCTCTAAAAGAAATTAATAAAATAAAATAAAAAAAACTGTCTCACTAAGGTCTTCTTCACTTCTGATCTTCTTTAATAACAAAGTCTCTGGTGCAAAGTCAATTGTCCATTTCTTGATGTTTGGTGCACCTGCATGGCCCATTTTATTTTGTTACAAAGTTCATTCTATTACCCCCTCCTTATTTTTTAAGAGGTTTTGCAGATATAGATATCAGTGAGTGTTAGACAGTCCATCACCTTGTCTGTGGGAGGAGATTTGACACTAGGACCTCCTCCTTCCCTCACTGGTCAGCAGATCATTGCATCAGCCCTGCTGGTTGGTCAGGAAGTCTTGGGCAGACGATTACCATTGGGGTCCACTCGTGGACAGCCATAGTACATGCATCAAGGCCTTGTTCAGCATGGTAGACCAGTGTTTGAAGTCCTTTCATGTTGGGTGACAGTCAGGTAACCAAAATCTGTGCCTTACCACACATGTTGTTGTTGATTTGGATACCCCATAGACACTACTGAGGTTGCCAGTCCTGGCTCTGTTAAACAGCTGATACAACCTGCTCTTAGGAAAGAGGTTAAAAAACTCAGTCCATATATTTAAACTCAGTCCATGTCAGGAAAAGCAGTTAAAATAGGTCAAATAAAACAAACAAAAGAACTTTTGTCTGTCCAACAATGTGTTTAAATAATACTTTCCAATGGTACCATAGAGGTCCTCTGCCAGAGCAAAATAAACTTTTGTAAACCCTAAACATCATCTAATTATCTGTATATTAAGAATAACACATCAAAACAAACATAGATATTTTTACAACCAATAGAGATCCTTGTCTTCATCCTTCAACACATTAAACATTAGCAATTCATTGGTGTCTTTTTCAATGTAACTTGTAGATAACGAAACACAACACCATTACAATCACATTTATTTATAAACCTTCTAAGACACCCAATGTTTTTTGTGGTTTACTAATGTGTTGTACTGTGTATTCTACACTTAATACCCTTTGGCATTTTGGTTTGCAGAAGTACCCAGCTTTCCTCGATGTTGAAATAAATAGACAGTTTTTTTTCATGAAGGAACATGGGACATCTTCTTTTTCACGGGGTTGTCTAGTAACTATGGGATGGACACAAGGACAGTCTTTGTGTCTGTGACATTCACCCTGTCCTCCCCCCCAATAGGTCATCTAAGTCCACCCCTTCCGGTCGAACGGTGCAATCCTCCCTCTTTCAGTCCGTCTACTTTCAACTGTTTATGAGGACAGATCTCTGGTGTTATCAGAACATTTAACATGTTACAGTTGACATAATAGAAAACAGAAACAAACAAATCAGACATGAACATATGAAGGGCCCATAGAAAAGTTTTATTGAATTCAATTTAAAAATGTGGAGCTCAATCAAAACTTTTGGCACAGATAAAAAAAAAATCCCCAATGTGCCTGATTACAATGTAACATGTTACAGTTGACATAATAGAAAACAGAAACAAACAAATCAGACATGAACATATGAAGGGCCCATAGAAAAGTTTTATTGAATTCAATTTAAAAATGTGGAGCTCAATCAAAACTTTTGGCACAGATAAAAAAAAAATCCCCAATGTGCATGATATAAAATCATACTCCATACACATTCACATTTTCAGTTATTCATTTCTTGCTGCAACATCATGTATTCATATCCACACAACTCATAACCACACCCTTATTCTTGGAGTACAGACTGCACACACAGCTTTGCTAAGCATCTATTAGTATTCAACATTACTGCAACTTAAATCCACACCCATTCACATTCCACTGAATGATTTATGACTCTTAGCTACACAGCTTTTCTCTGTATGATATTCCTGAAACTATACAGTCACACAGCTTTTCTGGAAACAGATAAACACACCACACCCAGAATTGCTGACAATTTCTGTTGTCTATTTCCACCATTACTTGCCAACATCTTCTGGTCTTCACTATATAATCAATCAAAATCTTATAACAAACAGCATACCAGTTATAATGATAAATTGTTAAACCCAAATAATTTTATATGCAACATAGTATTAATCAATTGGTGGTGCACATACATAATTTTTTTTTAACGCTTACAATTAGCTGTTTGGGAAAAGAAGAAAAAACAATTATTAAATAATCTTTACCTTTCTGCGTTTTGTAAAAGGTTATTGGACATGCTAAACACACTCTACATTTCAACAATCTTAGACTATATTTGTCTTACTCCTCACACCCTCTCCCCCTGCTTCCTTCATAGTCTCTTTTGCATTGTGCAGAATGTTTGGGTTTAGCAAACTATATGCCTCTTAACAAATCTTTTCTGTTAAGGCTGGGGGATGGATGGGGCCATAAAATACCACTATCTGTGTGAGTCTATAGCCTTTAACAGCCCAGACAAGCCAACCCTTGTTCAAAGGTAGGGCTTCAAGGACACATTTCTTCTCTAACCTTATTAAACTTTATACATATACCAGACAATACTTAATCTTTCTGATCATCATATCTTCTCACAGGCTAGAAACCAGAACTATTTCAACAGAGATATTTTCCTAACACCTTCATCTTCATATTATTAGTGCTAGCCACAGATCTACTGGCACACATTGGGTGCAATACTTATTCATTAACTGACACAGTCCCTGATATATCACACTTACCATCCTTATACCATCCTTTACTGCTCTTGATACAAACAAATCTAATCTCTAATGTTATAGCATAAGGATACCAAAATTTCTGAATATTTAAAACAAGTGCCGTTCTGATTATTGTAGACACTTGGGCGCTTTCTCTTTTGCTGGTGCCATAAATTAACATCTTGACACTGCTCTGTTTTCCAACTCACCAGAACCCCTTCAACATCATAGAAGCTCTGATGTCCACAATCTGCAAGCTCTAACTTCACAGAGTCTTACAGAGTCTGTATTCAAATCTGCTCAGTTCTACAACTTTCAAAAGAATGTTGCTAGATTCTACCAAGCCTACTCTAGCTTCACTAACAGCTCATAGCAGATTTGCACAACACGTGCAACCCTAATAAGCCACCCACAGATTATTAATTCCCACAAATGCCTAGGTTCCCATTCGCAGTGGCATGTCCAAACTATCCTCACTCTATGTAACACCCTATCAACGATAAGCATATTCATTTGTTCAAATCCCACTTCTCACACCAAGTGTAATGTAACATGAATTCAAAAGATTTGAGAATGAATAAACTTACATAGGTTAAATATATTTACTAAGTGTGATTAAATGAGATAAAACAGAGAAATCACATAAAGAATAGTAAAAAGTAAATAATCATAACTGACTATGTAATATGGGATGGCACTCTGATTGCCAGGTCGTAGCATATGGATGACACCCCAGGGTGTACAAGAGATGGGGCAAATCAATACTTACATGCCACCTAGAATTAAGTCTTCAATGGAGTGACAATTAATTAATACAGACCATAGTTATTCCTATCAGCCCCTCATCCAGTGTGCTTCACGCATGTCTCTGAAATCCCTCAGGAATGTGTTCTTATCAGCACAATGGGGGATGAGTACTATGGCATGTTATAGCACATTGATGATACCCCAGGGTGTACAAGAGATAGGGCAGATCAGTACTTACATAATAAAGATTTCAATGGAGTCACACCTCATATTGCATGACCAGTGATTATTATTTACTTTTTACTATTCTGTATGTGATTTCTCTGTTTTATCATATATTTAATCACACTTAGTAAATATATTTATTCACTTAGCCTGTGTAAGTTTATTCATTCTCAAATCTTTTGAATTCACATTACGTTATACTAAGCACAGGACATTATACTAAATACAACATACATCAAGGAGAGACTGGAATGATATTTTTTTTGTTAGCAACAATTATGTTGACAGAAGATGGTAAGAAGGACATTGCTTTATAGACTACCTGTATGCCAAAACAGTGTGAAAATTAGTTTTTGTCACTGTTGTTATTATTAGTCTGCATAACTTGTTTTTCATTTTTTTTCTTTTATATACAATTAATTAGAAGGGATCAATCATGCTGTAGAAGTTGTTTAGAAATCGGTGTATCCTAGTATAGAAGTTTATGAAAATGCATACAAATATGTTTACTTTTTTATATAAAACATCTGTTGTTGGACTCTCACAAATTCGTAATATGTTTTTTACCATTTATTAACTGTTATTGAATACAAAATATAAAATGGAAAAAAAATGCAGTTCAATATTTTTCTTTATTTTTTATTTGTATAAACCTGTTTTTTTAATTAATCCCATTAAGGGAATTTTACTTTTAAATGTCCTTTTCAAAAACTAGAATGCAACATCATATTTCTATGTGACATAACTGTTTATTCCCTAACAGGCAGTATTACTGGACAGCACTAGAGGCCTTTGTTGGCTCTGGATTGACCATATCAAACTGACAAAACCTGGAGCTGGAAGGCAAGTGACAATATTATCTTCATTGAGTGTAGTGCTGAAAGGGTTAGTCATGGTGATTACAGATCAGTAACTAAGCCTGTTGGGTCAGTTATTACAGGACAAATGGAGAAAGAGGTACACTGGAATGCAGTGACAGGAGGAAAGGGAAGTCAGTTATTCCAGTTATTCCTAATAGAATCTGACATGCTGGGATAGTGAAACCTGTATGTGACTTTGTAGCGTAACATAGATTACTGATAATTCACATAGATTACTTATAAACTAGGAATATGGCTGAATTTTGAAAGCACCATCTGTTCAACAATGAATCATGAGGAAGATTAATTGGTTTGCCAGAATTATATATTATCTGAGCTAAAGATGAGCGAACCAGTTCAACTGAATTGGGTTTGGTCCAAACTTGGCTATTTTTTGGGCGGCAGACAAACCCGAATCATTTTAGGTTTGTTTTGGACAAATCCACTAAAGCACTTAGCGCCATTTTAGTGCACATGTTGGCAGGGAAAAACCACTAGGGAGGAAGGAGAAGGTGGCTTACATGACCCTGAGAGGAAGTGAGGGAGGGCTTGCCCTGATTGACTACCAGTGAGGTGCTCTAGCAGAGCAAGCAGAACACCATTCTGTGCTGGGCTGTGAATGAGGGTGGATGAATCTTACAATGTCTGCCAGAAACACCATCTTAGAGAGTTAGGGAGAGTGACAAAACAATCATGGACAGTCATAAATCAATCAAGCTTCTTCTACTGCCAGAGAGGGTGAAAGGAAAGGCTAGAATTACAAAGAAGAAGAACTGTGTGTGCACAATAGGGATAGCAGGGAAGCTGACAGCCAGGGAGTGAGGAGAGAGGAACTGTCATTGCTGTGCCTCCTACCAGAACTGCAGCCAAACCTCAAAATCAGCTCAACAGTGAAAACTGTTCTACCATGTTCTACTTGCATGTTCTACCATCAAACCTGCAAGTAAATAATTTAATTGTTCTTTCCCATTTTCACATAAATCCTTTTTTTGTGTGTTTTGGGGGGGGGGGGGGGTTAAAGCTGTACAACACACGTTCAACCATCAATTTAGAAAATTTAGCATAGCATATAGAATACTAGTGAGATCTGTGTCACATCATATTCAATGTAATTATTCATTTTTTTGTTTTAGTTTGAAAACCTGTGTACATCAGTGATTGAGAACAAAATATCAGGGCTAAATCCGTTTATTATCTCTACACACAGTTTCAATCTACTTGTGAGTGTTAATCAGAAATTGAATGTCAAGCCTCAGTCATCTGTTTCCATGAATTCCATTTCCACACAATTGTAATAAATTTTTATTTAATTTTTTTTTTTTTTTGGGGGGGGGATCAATTTCAATTTAATGAAAGCAGCATAGGATTGAGGATTGTTCAATTTAATTAAACCAGTATATATATATATACATATATATATATATATATATATATATATATATATATATGATTATTACAACAATACACAGAGTAGTGCACGAAAGTATCTGTGAGTGACAATGAATTTAGGCCACACATTGCAAATATTTTTGTTTTTTTTGGGGGGGGTGTCGTTGATATTAAAACCAGCATACATGATTACTACAACAATATACAGGGTAGTGCACAACAATATCTGAGAGGCCAAAAAATGTCACGGCTACAGAAGGGTTACAAATGAAAGACCCAGGGCCAGAAAGTGGATGGTAGCAGCACCAGTTATATCAGAAGTAGTAGCAGGCTTTAGAAAGGTGCAACATTATTGTTGAGGAGAAAGAGGATGAGATTGTGGATTGGATGGCAATAAAGAGCAGAGGCCACATACCTCCCAAAGAACAGCCAGGGCCACGTCTGCTTCAGGATCTGGTGAGGCCACTGACACTGTGGGTGGGTTAGGCCCAAAAGGTGCCAGAGTTAAGCAACTTCTATATGGCGCTTTTTCTGCACAAGGTGAGCACACAAAACCATAGAGGTGTGTAAGATCTGCAGGATTAAAATAAACCATGGCTGTTCAAACACACTCATAGCTACCAGAGGTTTATTGTAGCTCATGAGGTGGCATCACCAGATCCTTTGGAAAAATTCAAGCGGCCAGCATTCACAATCAGAACAAGTCTGTTCTCTTTCTCCTGGTCTTCTTTGTGGCAGCCAACCAGCATCCCCAACGGAATCTTTGTCATCATCATTATCACCTTCTTATTCTGCTAAGACTTCTACTTGTCCTTGGCTCCATTGAGAAGCATCTATAATAGAATGTTTGGCCATGAATAAAATTTTTTACACCAGCAATAAGCTTGTCTACAAGCTGAACCCTCACCTGGGCACATTGCCGGTGGTGCAGTCGCTTTAGTACCATTGTAGTAGTGCCTTGTACTCTCACGGCCCACTGGATTAATGTTTTTTGCGGCAGTGGAGAGGCAGGGCCCCAGCAACATGGCCAGGTCCTTTTGACCTCCTCCCATCATGTCATGGGGCTGGTTCCCACAGCAGGCACTTATCTGCCTTCTCCACCTCCTCCTCCATGGATACAGGCCCACCCCTTCCAGCAGCAGAGAACAGCGTTATTTGCACTAACCCTCCTATCTATCAGATCTGTCAAATCAAGTGTTGCCACGCTCTGTCGGCCTGGGCAACAGTAGCCACATCAGCAAGCAGTTGCAGCTAAGGTACATGAAGCAGTAAACAGCATGCTGGCTGTCACCTTGCCAACTCCAACTGGGCAAGGTGGTCAGCGACAATGGGTGCAACATCTTGGCCACCCTGAATCTGGGGGAAATAACACATGCTACCTGCGTGGCCTTTTAAAAAAAAATGTACTTGCTTGCACAAGGTGCTGGCAATGTCCAGGAGACTATCCCTCTTTCCAGCCAGTCTCACGTGGTGAGGAACGTTCTCCTGGATATGCAGCATTAGAAATGTCTGCAGCTATACTGTTTAATCCTCAATGTTCCAAGTCACTGAAATGCAACATTGCACATGCTTCAGCATCTGTACAAGCAGCGGAAAGCCAAGAACGATTTGGTCATGCATCAGATCGCCTTAGCAGGAAGCATGTGTATTTTCCAGGTCAGGCTGTGGAAGCTCATGCCATTCATGCTGCAGTTGTCCCTCATCACCCTCATATGTACTTTTGAAGAGACACTAATGCTTGTGCAACAGGTAGCGATGAAGGAGGAGGAAGAAGAACAGCTAACACATGTTTTTATCCGCCCTGAAGCTGTTGGGGACCCACAATAAAAGGCCTTATGGGGAAGGAGGAGGAGTCAGAGTTGGAGGAGAAAGAAGATGATGATGATGACGATCAGCCACAACATCCAATCGTCACAATGGAGAGAAGAAGGGGAAAGTATTGGTTTCTCAGGCATGCAGGTCGGAATGGCAACCTGTAGACTCACTAGACTCATAAAAAATAGAGCAAGGAGGCTAGAGGGGGTTATGTACCAACTTTCAGGGCTGTTGGAGCAACTTTGGTTCAGCCTGAACTGATTCAGGTCCAAATCGAACTTTTTTAAACATTTGGCAAACCGGACCTGAAACCAATCTCAAGTAGTTCGCTCATCTCTAATCTGAACCTTTACAAAAATATTTTACCACTAAATTGATACACCCTCTCCAGGTGGCTCATAAGTAGGCTTGAGCAAATCGATCTTCAGATCAGAGATACCTCCATTTAGCATTAAAATGTATTGCCTACGTATAGGCCATCTTCGTTTCACCTGAAGTCACGTGAGACCTTGGTGAATTAATTCAGTATTTACTTCTGCATCTTTAAAATCTAAGGGGGGAATTTATCATTAGGAGAATATTTGAAGTCAGTTTTGATTCAGTCTATGTTGGAGTACTTTGTGCCACATTTATCAAATGTCACCGGTTGTTTGATAAATGTGGCTTGCCCTTAAACCTAACACTTCTGTCTAAAGAAGCTACTCCACTTTTCCTACTCCACCCTCCTCCTGGAGTGACATTGCAACTATTTTGCGACTTTTTAAAAAAAGTCGCAATGATAAATCTGGAGTGAAACTCATTAACATGGCTAATCACACCCACTTTTCCACCCATATTACAAACTGGAGTGAGTGGTGTACACATGCAAAAAGTCGCAAAAAAATGCGCAAAAAAGTCGCAAAAGCCCTATCGTGCGACTTTTTGAAGACAGAATTCTGGAGTGAAGGTGTGATAAATCAGGGCCTAAGGGGGGAATTTATCATTAGGAAAATATTTGAAGTCAGTTTTGCTTCAGTCTGTGTTGGAGTACTTTCTGCCACATTTATCAAACGTCACAGGTTGTTTGATAAATGTGGCTTGTCCTTAAACCTAACACTTCTGTCTAGAGAAGCTACTCCACTTTTCCTACTCCACCCTCCTCCTGGAGTGAGATTGCGACTATTTTGCGACTTTTTTTAAAAAGTCGCAATGATAAATCTGGAGTGAAACTCATTAACATGGCTAACCACACCCACTTTTCCACCCATATTACAAACTGGAGTGAGTGGTGTACACATGCAAAAAGTCGCAAAAAAATGCGCAAAAAAGTCGCAAAAGCCCTATCGTGCGACTTTTTGAAGACAGAATTCTGGAGTGAAGGTGTGATAAATCAGGGCCTAAGTGTTTGACCAAATCGACTTCAAATCAATAATCCAAAGCTCGATTTGCTCAACACTATTTATAAGGGTATGTTAACATCTGCATTGGAGGCTTCATTCAGGGCCTCCGTCGCAGATTCCACTAAAAAGAGCAGGCAAAATGTCCTGAATGCTTTTTTTTTTCGCTAAAAAAGTGGACACCCAAACATAAACTGAAAAGACCATTGGTTTCAGTTGTGTGCCAGATCCAGTCAGAGTTATTATTTTCATTATCTCCTGTTAGTGCATTGGTTTCCGCAATTTTTTCTTTGTAAATGTTGCCATGCACATCTGTATAATTCAGTTATAGTATCATGCAGGATGTTTTGTATCTTTTTCTGATTTGTGACAAATTTATGTTGTTGAAGGAGTGGCCCCTTCAAGTGTGAATGCGCTCCTATTATCTGGGTCCCACAGGTGACCATGATTAGGTGGTACATATAGCTGTGCGTGCTCCACCTCTCATTGGTTGCTTGATGCACACAGAGGTAACTAGGAGCAGCACATTATATGTGCAGAGTTTGCTCTCCTGAATGTAGATTAATGGCATAGGTAGGTTTAGAGTCTGACTGAGACCACCTTGGCGCTGGTAGGTGGGCACAGATGTGTTTTGATCAAAATATATTGGCTGAGAGTCTCAGATTTTATCATATCAGAGTGAGAGCTTAGTCCATATATAATGTTCGCATCTATTGTGTTAGTGCATTGTTTTCTGTAATTTTTCCTATCCTTATGATAAGACATCACTAGCTGATGCGTGCAACACCCTGCACCTCTATCAATCAGCTGGTCTGTGTGGCTCTGTCAACAAAAGTCAGTACCATTGCAGTCAAAGAAGTTCGCTTCTATAGAGTTGTTCCTCTTGAAGTATATAGGAGCAGTGCTGTAGTAGCAAGCTCCCACCTCCTCACTGTCGACGGTGCTGTGTAGCTCTGGTGCTGACTTCTGTCAGTGGAGCCAAGTATTTCAGTAATAGGATCCTGGAGGATAAGAAGATGGTTATTGGCAAAGACTGCCGCTTTGTGATCCACTCATGTTATATAAAACCCTTTCATACTAGGATGTTGTCTGATACACTGTATCAGTGTCTCCATAACCACTATGAACAAGGATGATGAAAGCAGGCAGCCTTGTCAAGTGCCATTTAGGATGTTAAAAGGGTTAGATAATGTACCATTGATTTGAATACAGGCATAGGGACTGGTGTACATCTCAAAGATAGCTTGTACAAAAAGATCAGAAAACTGTCATCCCAATTCTACTCCTGCTATTGTATGGGCAGATAACATCTTCTCCTCAAAGTTGCTGTAAACTCACAATTGTCTCTCACAATTTTATCTCTCTGTCTGATAGAAAAGGACTACATTTTGTAATTTAATTCTCAATGGTATAGTACTGGTGAAATGAAAAAGATCCAAATGAAAAAGGGCCAAAAATTCTAAATAAAAAATGTGTGATCTATCACTGTTGAGTTAAAAGATACCCCCTTCTGATGGAAGTGTCCCTTTAAAGTAAAGCACTTTGAGAATAAATCCCAGTTATATTTTTTATCATATCCTCTAAATCACCTATGAAGATAATTTATTTTTCATGGTAATATTTTACTTTGCTTTGAACAAGTCAGTGCCAACTTATTTAGTGACCTTTATGTACAAATTCTAATCAACACACTGGGAATTAGATATCATCACCACTGTGTTAAAATAAGTTTTCTGAGGTTGACCTCACAGCAAAAGAGATTTTGCCTTCCTTGGGAATCTGCTGTCTGTTGAACGTTTCAACTTCTGCTCTGACGTTGACAACATGTAAATAAGCTTCATGCCATTGGGAACATGGAGAAAATGTCATCAAAATGATTTGACCACTTTTCATGAGTTAAGGCATGTGTGACAGTTCATGCAGAATCACTGCTGTTCCTTATTCAAAAACAAATAATCAGCTTAATAGGCATCAGGCTTCTAGTGAGGTTCTGGCAAGTGGCTGTCGGTGGAGATGAATTTTGCAGCCAACGAGCTGCCAGTCACAGGCAAGAAAACTACTTTTGAACAATGCCAGTTATATCCTCTCTGATATTTCAAAGGAACATCCTTGCTGGGATGGCAAGTTTCCAAAATATCCTCTAAAATATGCTACAAAAAAATCTATGGCAAGAGAGGGAGGATGAAAGTGCAAGTAAGTGTTTGTGAATTGCCAAATTAAAGCAGCAGAGCATAGTAGGGCTGGATACACACTCCGAAGACATCACTTAGCAACACAGAGTATACACTTCAAGGGGAGAATTAACTCTCAGAGATTAAGATGATCATTATAATGAATCTAATTTGTCTATATCGAAAAGAAAGTTGTTTATTCAATATTATCTAAGCTTTGCGGAAAGCATTTTACTGCACAACCAATCTGTAATAAATTTACCTGTCCGGGCTTCAATGGCGTGTTCCTCAGCCTCCACACAGATGCGCTGCTGAGCCACACCCCCTGGTGATTTGACCGCATCCTTACAAACAGCACTCTGCAGGCGTGTGCAGGGGGAGATTAGCAGTGGGCTGATTAGCTCAGCTGCTCTAGTACTATGTACTAGTGTTTCTGACTAATGGAGCGCTGAGTTATGGACCTATCAGGTTCTGATCCAGGGACTCGGGGCTCTATTTAAATCCCTTCCTGGCCATACATCATTGCCAGTGATAGTCATTGGACTTACTAGCTGTGTTACTGGTTCTAGTTCATGTGCTTGATTGGATTACTCATGCTTCTGACCTCGGCTTGTCTTCTGACCACTCTCTGTGTTTCGTTTGATGTTATGTAGCCTATCTGGTTCTGACTCATTTACGTGTTCCTCTGGTATCATATTTGTCTGTCTTTGTTTGTTGTCCATATCTGCACTTAAATAATGTAGGGACCTTAGACCATTTGATGTCTAGCTATCTAGGGCGTGTACTGCAAGTAGGTAGAGAAAGTGGGCTAGGTTCTATCCTTAAGGCTCACTGTCCCTGTCTGTTCCAACCTACAGTCATTACATTAACACTGGCCCAAAAACTTGGTACCTGTACTAATATGGACACCATGGCAGCGCTAGCCTCACAGATGGAAGGCATTGCCCAGCTACTGCAGGGTTTAGCTGAGAGAGTCCAGCAGCAAGAATTCCATCAGACTGGTCCACCTGTTTCTGCACCCCTGTCACCAGTAGAGCCTAAGATTAAGCTCTTTGACCAATTCTTCGGTGACCGTAAAGGTTTTGCAACTTTTAGAGAAAGTTGCAAACTGTATTTTCATTTGAGACCTCACTCCTCAGGAACTGAGGCAGAGAGGGTTGGTACCATAATGTCTATGTTGCAAGGAGACCCTCAGGAGTGGGCATTTGCACTTCCGCCTAATTCCTCTGGGCTGTAATCTATAGATAATTTTTTTCTGCCACTTACACTGAAAGTCAACATCTCTCTTTGTGTCCAGGTAGATGACCAGTAGAATAGTACTGTTCCAATTTCCGCAGGTGGTGTACGGCATCTGGCTGGAATGATCCGGCCCCTAGAGCACAGTTCAGACTGGGTCTTTCAGACACTCTAAAGGACCTTCTTGTTTGTCATCCGACCCCAGTATACTTAGAAGAGGCTATATCTCTAGCTATACGACTGGACCGAAGTCTTAGGGAATGTAAACATAAACGTTCTGTCTCTGTTCATCCTTCTTCCTTCCCTTCTCTCTCTTAGTCTTCCATGGGAAAAGCACCAGTAGATTCTGAAGAGCCCATACAAGTGGGTACCTTGGCTTCACAGGAAAGGATGGATCATCGCTTGGAAATGGCCTTTGCATCTACTACGGCAGCCCTGCACATCTACTTTGATCCTGACCTACTGGGCTGAAGGCGGAAAAATGCAGCGTCCAAGTGATGGTCGGGTAGGTCACTCAGAGACAAAAGTATTTCCCGAAAAGACTGACAGCATACAAGGGAAATCTGTTTCTGGCTTAGTTTTTGTGGATTCGGGGGCTGCAGCGGGCTTTGTTCATTTTGATTTTGTGATTGCTTCGAGGTTCAAATTACTTAGGTTACCTGAACCAATTCTGGTATCTGGGGTAGATATTACTCCTTTGGCCAGAGAATTTATTGAGACTCTGAAAGGTGTGCCTTACATGTCATGAAAAATTTGTCTGCTGACGTCACCCTGAGATTACCCTGGTTGAGGGTACATAGTCCTAACATTAATTGGAGTACTGAGGAATTAGTAAAATCGATTCTGCAGACGTTGGATTACGCCCTTGTATAGAATATAGAGAATTAAATAATATCAATGTCATGAACCTGTATCCCCTTCCCCTTATTCCTGATCTTTTTAATCAAATAGCTGGAGCTCAGTTGTTTTCAAAGATTGATCTCAGAGGAAGCCTATAATTTGATTAGAATCCAGAAGGGGGACGAATGGAAGATGGCATTCACTACCCCTGAAGAACATTTTTAATACCTTGTAATGCCCTTTGGATTGTGTAATACCCCAGCAGTTTTCCAAAACAGGATATTAGCTATCAAATGGGCATTCGAGGAATGGCGTCATTTCCTTGAAGGGGCTAATCAGCAAATTATTGTACTCACAGATCATAAACATCTGATATATCTGGATACTGTTAGATGCTTGAATCCTAGATGAGCACATTGGGCCTTGTTCTTTACCCGATTTAATTTTAAGCTATTAATCGTCCTGGCTCTGGTAATGTGAAAGCGTAAGCTTTATCTCATTGTTTTGGTACTTGTAACTCTACTGACACTAACCCTGTTAACATTCTTCCTCCTGGTGTTGTCTTTGGTCCAGATTTGGCTTCTGAAATACAGTCTTGTCAGGATTTGGCTACTAGCAACCTTCCTTCTGGTAAAATGTTCGTTCCTCCAAATCTTCGACTCAGAGTTTTGGAAGAGTAACAATGCTCTGTACTTGTGGGTCATCCTGGTATTGCTGGTACTAAATATTTGGAGGGGGGGGGTCATTTAAATGTTTAAATCATGTTTTTATGTTAAGCTTTTTTTAGAATTAGGCCTGAAATATGTCTTCCTGTCTTTTGAGTGCAGCTAAATGAGCCATGGGCCACAATGGACAGAAGGGGACCCCATTTACATCTATGGGAAAGTTTTTTGGGCATGCTCTGTTACCTGTGCGTGCAGGGGACAGGAAGGAGCAGATAAGCTGTGATATCACCCATTGTGAATGATGGATCATGTTTTATCTATATAGAGGTGTTACTTGTCATGTAATTCTATCTGTGGCGATAATAGCTACTGAACAGAACAGGAAATTACCACCTATTAGGCCTAATAGCCAATGGGATTATATACATTTTTCTTTAATATAGATGACATGGGAAATAAAAAAACCTCACCAAAATTCTTTAAAAAACACTTATAATATGTGATTCAAACAATAGGTCATTTTCTGATGACACATTCCCTTTTAAGCTACTACTCCAGCTATAGACACATTTTCATTTTGTTCGCCTGTTAGTGAAGCTAGTAAAACGTGATGTAGTGCTATACACTGTTGACCAGTACTCATGGTGAAAGGGGAGAGAAACATTCTGCACCCTATTGTCATAGATGTCATCAACATCATGAGAATTTAAGAAAGAGCATTCGGGTTATGACTAAGTCATTTAGCTGAAAAGCGTAAACCGGACTTGCTGTACTGCAAATCACACATGTTGTGATTCTTTGGATTACTTTCAGAGGATTTTAATAAAGACAAGCTTTTAACTGGATGGTGGCCTGCACTGGAAGTTTGTTGTATCAGAGCATTCAGGGGGTTATAAAATAGACAGCATTATTTATCCAAAGCAAGTCATAATTTATAACATTCATAACTGATGTGGATGCCTCTATATGGAGCATGATGGGGTTCTTTGAATAAGTTTAGTTTGCGTATCCTCCTTGTAATGTCCCAGATACTAACCATATTAATTGAATTTGCTGTGTTTTATAGACATAATAAAATGTCATATGTACAAAATAGTAGTAAACCCTTTTGTAAATGTTACACTTTGTTCAGTGTGGTGTTTGTGACTATAAATGTTTCATAAGAAAGTTGTATCATCCTTACTTATGTGTCTCTCTCTAGTCGTCTCCAAGGCTAAAATTCAGGATGAGACATCTTTTCAAATAACAACACATATCCCAGTGCACATATAAAGCTGTAATATATTTTTTAGATTTCAAAACAAGATGTTTTCCTTAGAAAAAGACGTTATTTTTTTCACCTAATGATAATACATCAAGTATCAGTCATGAAGTTCTCAGCAAGACGTTACAAGTGACAGCTGAAACCTTCTCCCATTCAGTGACTGCTGTGGGATTCCTAAATACTTTTAAGAGAGGTAAAATCTCCTATTCAATTCATTTGAATTGCATCTCCACACAAGATTGAAACGCCGCTCTGTGATATTGGATACACAGAGAATATAAATTTCCTATTATACCCAAAAGTACGGATGAAGAAAGTGAGTTGTTCTGTAATAACACTTCGTAGAAACAACAAGATACTGTATTTACACAATAGTTTGTACAAAAAAAAATACAAAGAGGAAAAACTTTCTTTTTCAGAACAGGACACACTATATAAAGCAGAATTAAACCTACAGTACAGTTTGATCCAACGTTATAAAATATATATTTCTGTTCGCATTAAGGTCCAGTTCATACGCAACTTTACTAAGCAGGTGGAGCCTAAACAACCATCTTTAGTTTTCCTCTGTTTTTTGGGTTCTTTACTGTTTGTAGGAGCTACATCAAAATGCCAAGTGTAAACTGGGCCATACTGTAAAATATACATCTATACCTTGGACATTTATGGTATATTGGGTACAAACTCTGGAACTTGCATCTATGGGGGTCCCATGGAGAAAGACTGTTAGCCAGTTTCCATTACCTCTTTAGAAGTTAATGGAAAGAACAACACACATGTGAAGCCAACACTCCATTCATTCTCTGCATGAGTGTGGTGGCAGGCAGTATGTCTAACCAGACAGGTTGGGATGATGGTGGAGTTCCATTGTTCATATAAGTGTGGGTTGCAGACGTGGGACCAACATCTATCACACATTTGTGGCATATTCTGTGCAGGGGTGCACCTAGCCTTTCTGCTGCCTGAGGCGAAAACTAAAATGGCGCCCCCCACCCCCATGCCAATTTCTTAACCTAACCCCTTTGCCACAATGAAAGAGCTCATTGCCCATTGCCCTTCCGCTGCCCAAAATTTAATTGGGTTCCCCCTATTAAAAAATAGTATGAAAGCCAAGTAGCCCACTATATATACCTCACACATAAATATATACCATCGCAAGAGATGAACAGTTGCTGTTCCTTAAAAGGTTTTTCCGGGAGTTAACTACTGATGACCTATCCTCAGGATAGCTGCGGGTCTGACACCCGGGACCCCCGCCGATCAGCTGTTTGAGAAGGCACCAGCTCTCCTGTGAGCAGTGTACCTTCTGGCAGCTCACCAAGCACAGAGCCATACATTGTACAGTGGCTGTGCTTGTTATTGTGCTCAGTCCCATTCACTGAACGTGATGTCACTGGCCTGGGAAAAGCTACGAGAAGGCCACGGCGCTCATGGGAGCTCCGGTGCCTTCTCAAACACCTGATCGGCGGGGGTCCCGGGTATCAGACCACCACCGATCAGATACTGATGACCTATCCAGAGGATAGGTAATCAGTAGTACAATCCCAGAAAACCCCTTTAAGTAGAGCCTCAGCGTTTGCACAGCTACTCAGTGCAGCTGCGCAGGCGCAAGCCTGTCAGAGCCGCACAAGATTTTCATAAGTAAGCTTGACATTATATACAATATATACACACATTATATACAGTATATATTATAAATAGTGTTGAGAGAATTGTGTTTTAAGTTCGGCGTCCAAGGTTCAGGTTATCAGAGAATCCCGCTATGGATTCCGTTACCACGGACCATAATGGAATTCTATGACGGCATGCACAATGGCCATAGACTTCTATTATGACAGAATGCAGTACGGGATGCCTCTATTAGGCTTCCATAGTGCATGGCATCATAGAATTCTGTTATGGTTTGGGTTCCGATAGCCCGAACCTTGGACACCAAACTTATAACGCACGTTCGCTCAACACTAATTATAAACTCTGCCATAGATATTACACATACACACACGACAGATATATGCACATACATTCACACACATAACACACACATTACACTTACCATTCCTGCAGACGGCTGGACATCCCTGGTAATCAGCTATAGCAGCCTTGGGGGGTCCACAGGACACTGTCTGCAGACTCTCCCCTCCCCCTCTGTCTGACTACTAGCAGTGAGATGCAGGCTCTGTGTGAACAGGAGTGAGGCCACATGGGGGGGGGTCTTATCAAACCCCAATCTTGTGTAAGCCACTCTGGCTATGTTGAAAGGACTGGGCCATGGGGGATGTGGGAAGGGGTGGGGGGCAGTTACTACTTACATGGGGATGTGGGAAGGGGTGGGGGGCAGTTACTACTTACATGGAGATGTGGGAAGGGGTGGGGGTCAGTTACTACTTACATGGGGATGTGGGAAGGGATGGGGGGCAGTTACACTTATATGGGGATGTGGGAAGGGGTGGGGGGCAGTTACTACTTACATGGTGATGTGGGAAGGGGTGGGGGGCAGTTACTACTTACATGAGGATGTGGGAAGGGATGGGAGGCAGTTACTACTTACATGGGGATGTGGGAAGGGATGGGGCAGTTACTACTTACATGGGGATGTGGGAAGGGATGGGGGCAGTTACTACTTACATGTGGATGTGGGAAGCGATGGGGGCAGTTACTACTTACATGGGGATGTGGGAAGGGGGGCAGTTAGTACTTACATGGGGATGTGGGAAGGGATGGGGGCAGTTACACTTACATGGGGATGTGGGAAGGGGGGACAGTTACTACTTACATGGGGATGTGGTAAGGGATGGGGGCAGTTACTACTTACATGGGATGTGGGAAGGGGGGCAGTTATTACTTACATGGGGATGTGGGAAGGGGGGGGCAGTTACTACTTACATGGGAATGTGGGAAGGGGAGGCAGTTACACTTACATGGGGATGTGGGAAGGGATGGGGGGCAGTTAGACTTACATGGGGATGTGGGAAGGGGTGAGGGGCAATTACTACTTACATGGGGATGTGGGAAGGGATGGGGGCAGTTACTACTTACATGGGGATGTGGGAAGGGGTGGCAGTTGCTACTCACATGGGGATGTGGGAAGGGGGGCAGTTATTACTTACATGGGGATGTGGGAAGGGGGCAGTTACTACTTACATGGGGATGTGGGAAGGGGGAGATGTTACTAACATGGGGATGTGGGAAAGGGGGCAGTTACTACTTACATAGGGATGTGGGAAGGGGGCAGTTACTACTTACATGGGGATGTGGGAAGGGATGGGGGTAGTTACTACTTACATGGGGATGTGGGAAGGGATGGGGGAAGTTACTACTTACATGTGGATGTGGGAAGGGATGGGGCAGTTACTAGTTACATTGGGATGTGGGAAGGGGAGGCAGTTACACTTACATGGGGATGTGGGAAGGGATGGGGGCAGTTACACTTATATGGGGATGTAGGAAGGGGTTGGGGGAAATTACTACTTACATGAAGATGTGGGAAGGAGTGGGGGGGGCAGTTACTACTCACATGGGGATGTGGGAAGGGGGGGTGGCAGTTACTACTTACATGGGGATGTGGGAAGGAGTGGGGGGGCAGTTACTACTTACATGGGGATGTGGGAAGAGGGGGCAGTTACTAGTTACATGGGGATGTGGGAAGGAGTGGGGGGCAGTTACTACTAACATGGGCATGTGGGAAGGGGGGCAGTTACTACTTACATGGGGATGTGTGAAGGGGGGCAGTTACTACTCACATGGGGTGTGGGAAGGGGGGCAGTTACTACTTGGGGTGTGGGAAGGGGTGGGGGGGCAGTTACTACTTACATGGAGATGTGGGAAGGGGTGGGGGTCAGTTACTACTTACATGGGGATGTGGGAAGGGATGGGGGGGCAGTTACACTAATGGGGATGTGGGAAGGGGTGGGGGCAGTTACTACTTACATGGTGATGTGGGAAGGGGTGGGGGGCAGTTACTACTTACATGAGGATGTGGGAAGGGGAATGGGGAAGGGCAGTTACTACTTACATGGGGATGTGGGAAGGGATGGGGCAGTTACTACTTACATGGGGATGTGGGAAAGCGGATGGGGCAGTTACTACTATGAGTGGGAAGGATGGGGGCAGTTACTACTTACATGGGGATGTGGGAAGGGGGGAGTTACACTTACATGGGGATGTGGAAGGGGGGGCAGTTACACTTACATGGGGATGTGGGAAGGGGAGTTACTTACATGGGGATGTGGAAGGATGGGGGCAGTTACTACTTACATGGGGATGTGGGAAGGGGGGCAGTTACACTTACATGGGGATGTGGGGGGGCAGTACATGGGAATGGGGGGGCAGTTACACTTACATGGGGATGTGGGAAGGATGGGGGCAGTTACTACTTACATGGGGATGGGGGAAGGGGTGGCAGTTAAGGGACAGTACTCATGGGGCATGTGGGAAGTGGAAGGGGGGCAGTTATTACTTACATGGGGATTGGGAAGGGGGCAGTTACTACTTACATGGGGATTGGGAAGGGGGAGTTACTAACATGGGGATGTGGGAAAGGGGCAGCACTACATGGGATGTGGAAGGGGGCAGTTACTACTTACATGGGGATGTGGGAAGGGATGGGGGCAGTTACTACTTACATGGGGAGTGGGAAGGGATGGGGGAAGTTACTACTTACATGTGGATGTGGGAAGGGATGGGGCAGTTACTAGTTACATTGGGATGTGGGAAGGGGAGGCAGTTACACTTACATGGGGATGTGGGAAGGGATGGGGGCAGTTACACTTATATGGGGATGTAGGGAAGGGGTTGGGGGAAATTACTACTTACATGAAGATGTGGGAAGGAGTGGGGGGGCAGTTACTACTCACATGGGGATGTGGGAAGGGGGGGTGGGCAGTTACTACTTACATGGGGATGTGGGAAGGAGGTGGGGGGGCAGTTACTACTTACATGGGGATGTGGGAAGAGGGGGCAGTTACTAGTTACATGGGGATGTGGGAAGGAGTGGGGGGCAGTTACTACTTACTGGGCATGTGGGAAGGGGGGCAGTTACTACTTACATGGGGATGTGTGAAGGGGGGGCAGTTACTACTCACATGGGGATGTGGGAAGGGGGGGCAGTTACTACTTACATGGGGATGTGAGAAGAAGTGGGGGGGCAGTTACTACTTACATGGGGATGTGAGAAGGGGGGCAGTTACTACTTACATGGGGATGTGGGAAGGGGAGGCAGTTACTACTTAAATGGGGATGTGGGAAGGAGTGGGGGGCAGTTACTACTCATATGGGGATGTGAGGAGGAGTGGGGGGCAGTTACACTTACAGCCAGCAGCAGCAGCCATCTCACTGTTGCACAATGAACCTGAGGAGACTGGTGGGCGGGGCCTCTGCTATCAGCAGAAGAACAGGCTGAAGAGGATCGCAGCAAAAAGGAGTGAGTAGGGGTTGCGCTCTGTTCTAGCCCCACTTGTTTGAAGAGTAGTCCATATACAGATACCAGCTAGTTCCTGCTGTCTGCCCTCCTCCTGCACACCACTGCTGATAGAGTCAGCGCTGTGGAGGAGGGAAGAGAGCAGGAACTAGGAAGCCTGCCCTGCCTCCTGTGGAGCGTGGGGGCAGGCACAGCACAGCCACAGATGGGGAACTGAATAGGCAGTTCAGGACAGGTGCCGCCCGCCCCGCTCCTCAGCGCAGCGGACATACTAGGCAGGCAACATGATCGCATCAGTGAGTGACAGAGCGGCAGCGCAGGCGTGCTGCACACTAGTACAGTACCGAACGCCACAGCCACTGCTGTGAAGCCTGGATGCCATGCAATATGTAAAATGCAGCCACAGGCTGCTTTTAATCGGCTATTACAGAGCATATAATGCTGCGCTGTCAGCCTGAAGTACTTCTACATATTTGCCGCCCCCACCTTACCCCTAGATGGCGTCGCCTGAGGCAGCCATCTCACTTGGCCCCGTTTTATATCAAATAATAGAAACCACAGCCTTCATCAGACACTCTGCCGCAAGTAGGAAAAGGAATAACAGATGTAGATGGCGCCATTTCTCAACTGGCTATACTCCATATCCCACTGCAACTGCGCCTGCTATTTACATCTATATCTACATCTGTTTTCCTACTTGTAGCAGAGTGTCTGGTAAAGGCCTATGTGCCGAAACGTTACACGATCTATGCCGCATATCGAATAAAATCCTACTATCAATGAGCAAGATTATGTGCTGTGGTTTCTATTATTTAATATCCTGTGGATATGCCATAAATATTCAATTTGGGAATATCCCTTTAAGAGTAGCTGTATACTCACTACAGACTCACAATAAAGTGGAATTCATACAATTACCAATTGAGTCATAACATTTTTAGATGGAAATTATTGAACAATAAAGTGATGAAGGTGAGATGGGGGGTTCTTCTTCTTTCTTTAGTGTAATGACTGAACTAACTGAATAAAAGGAGAAGTATAAAAAAACACAAATAAAATAAACTTCAAAGGGGTTGTAAAAGAATGGGTGGGGCTCCACTGGGCTCCCTCAATGTCAACATCTGGTTTGACATCGCCTGCAGCCAATCACTGGCCATGGTGGAGACTACATCTCTTCCGTCATGTAACCATTTGCCATGAAGTAAAGGGGTTATGGCCAGTGATTGGCTGCCATGATGTCAAACCAGAGGTTAACATTGAGGGAGCCCAGAGGAGCATCGCAGGCTAGAAGGAGAAGACATGGGGAGACCCCCTCATTCTTTCACAACCCCTTTAAAATGGATATAAGACACCATATAAGCAACCAGATATAGTATGCATACCAGTATTGAGTGAATTGAAGCATCTGTAGTGGAATTTGATCCGAAGTTTGCCAACAAATCTGAATTTCCCCACGCTTAGTTTTTTTTTCTAAAATGGCGGCTATACGTGTTACAAAGTGAAGGGGCATTGTAGATTTATGTTCTGAATATCAGAAGAACGGAAAAATGATATGTACAAAGCCTTACATCCACTGCTGTTGCCCCTCCTGCCCACTCTGTTATGGGACCACTATTGCCACTGTCAGTGCTGCTGTCCCTCATCCCCACTCTTTTATGGGGCCACTATTGTCACTACTGCTGCTGCCACCCTCTCCACTTTGTTACTGCCACTGCCACTGTGTTACTGCCACTGCTGCTGCTGACACCCTCCCCACTTTGTCATGAAGCCACTATTGTCACTGTTACTGCCACTGCTTCTGCCATCCTCCCCACTGTCATAGGGCCACTACTTGAATCTTGGGGCACTGTACGTTTAAGTCCATGGCAATAAACTAGACCTGATGTGAACATTGACCTGTAATACTGACACACAGTAAATCTACAACTAACAGAAGGAATTAAAAAGCATGTGTCTGGACTGCCAAAATATGCATTAAAAGAACATTTTTTCCCCGCTACTTTAGTGGCGCGGCGCACATTTTTTTTTTGCTTTACTGAAGGTTGCTGTATATTTTTCTTTTTGTTTAACAGATGGGATTAACTATGAATCTTGGTGCACTGCACAATGATATAGACAGCAATAAATTACACCTGCCTGTAATACTAGTTGCACAGTACCTATAGAACGGATTAACTATGAATGTGGGTGCACTAGAACATAATGCACACGGCAATACACTCTCCCTGCAGTTTAGCTTCCAAGCTGAGATTGGGCTACCAAGTGGGATGAATATGATTAGTCATAGAGGCCTGAATATGCCTGATTTATTGCAATTTGTGAAAAATTAATTTGTAACGGATCAAATTTCTTTTCGAAGTTCAGCTAATTGGCCACATCAAATTTCAAAACTTCAGTCATCTCTAATGTATACTAAAAGATGGAAGAAATGAAAAAGGCTTTTAAATGAATGGTAAATTCACAGTTTGAGGCATATGAGGGTACCATGCTACCAAGTAATTGTAAACCTTTGGTTAGATCTCTTTGGTTACCACATCTGTGTCCAGCTGCCAACTTCAAGCTAGACCTAAAATGTGTTTTAAAATTCTATTTTAGCTGAATGACCATCCTTATCACTTTGCCCAAGACAAGCCTGTCTTGCTCAATTTAATACAGGAGCAGCATGAAAAAATGTACAGTGTTTTGAAGGTCATTCATCTCTTGGTAACATTCAGAAGTCCTGGCCCTTATCGAATTAAAGAGATACATAGAAACATAGAAGATTGACGGCAGAAAAAGACCACCTGGTCCATCTAGTCTGCCCTTTTATTATACCTTTATTGTTATCTTAGGATAGATACATGTTTATCTGAGGCATGTTTAAATTCAGTTACTGTGGATGTATCAACCACCTCCGATGGAAGTTTGTTCCAAGCTTCTACTACTCTGTCAGTGAAATTATATTTTCTAATGTTGTTCTTGATTTTTCCCTCAACTAACCTCAGATTGTGCCCCCTTGTTCTTGTGTTCAGTTTCTTATTAATAACCCTTCCCTCCTGAACTTTATTCAGTCTTTTAACATATTTAAAGGTTTCAATCATGTCCCCCCTTTCTCTTCTTTCCTCTTCTTTCTTGTCTCATGATGGAAACCGCTGGGACGTGCACCTATATCCAGAACGGAGCCCCACAAGGTGGGGCTGGTGGTGGGACCCGCGCCTATAAGACAATGGGGGCATATCATAGCGATATGCCCCCATTGTCCATCATGAGACAAACCCTTTAAAGGGAGTCTGTCACCTCATTTTCACCTATATAACTAACAGCACTGCCCCACAAAAGATTGCAGACACATCCCAGACATACTTGTGTGCATTGTGTGTCTGTATTTCATGTCAAGAAAAAGCACTTTTATTCTGCATGAAAACAGCTCCCAAGTGCCCAGCTGAAAGTGAAACTATGAACAGCTTTCTCTCCCGACTCGATTTCTAACAGCTACTGTATATCTTCTGATATACTGTATATAATTCTGTGATTTTGTATCATTTTAAAGCTTGGAATGTCAGCTTTCAAAGAAGGTCAGAACCATTTTTCTATCTACTACCAAGATATGAGCATCTAAAGCTGCCCTCCCCTCTTCAGTCTGGTTTGCAGCAGCAGCAGTAGAGCTGGGCACTTGGGAGCTGTTTTCCTGCAGAATAAAAGTGCTTTTTCAATACAGACACAAAGTGCACATAGGTATGTCTAGGATGTGTGTGCAATCATCTGTGGGGCACTGCTGTTAGCTATATAGGTGAAAATGAGGTGACAGACTCCCTTTAAGTATTTTACTACAGAAAATGAATCCATGGAGACAAAGTCTCACCCACACCACTAGACTTGCTTTGTGAATATGGAGATGCAACTTAAAGAATTTTAGAGTTATCTTGTAATTATTGCAGATACAAATTCTATTATGTGCTATTATTTTTTTTTTTTACATTTTGTTTCATTCATGCTTTTGTTTCCTGACAGACTCCTTTGTATCTTCAACTGTAATAAATCAGAAGGAAATAGTCATCATTTTGAAGTCCTTCTTGGTGGACAACTAGTTTGTTGACTCAGTAATTTGGTGTGTACTCTAATGATTAAGATTCTATTGAACATTTGGGAAGTTCCATTTACCTGCCCCATCTTTACATCATTGTCATCACCTAGTCAATCTATTACACTCAGCCGACAAACACAGTCCTCAAATGAATATGCAGGGAACATATCTTACATCACAAATTAGACAGTAAACCATGACATTATGTATTTAAGCTTTGTCTCAAGGGGACTGATTTCAGAACTAAAATGAGGATCAAATGAGTCGGCTTTTCTAATATAACAACTCTGCATCATCTACAAAAATAAAAAGAATAAAGACTAGAGATGAGCGAGCATGCTCGTCCGAGCTTGGTGCTCGTTCGAGTATTACGGTACTCATAAGTGCTCGCTGCTCGGACAAGTATCTCGCCATGCTCGAGGAAATGGCAACTTCCGCATTATGCATTTTTGGCGCCTATAAACTCAGCCAATCACAAGCCAGGAGACTCTTCGGTACACCCAGCATACGTGGGGCCCTTACATGTCGATAGCAGAGGTTGGCTGGCCTGATCAGGTGACCCTGGAATATACTAGTGACTGCCCGCGGTGCTCGGTTCAGATGCTGTCTGGATGTCGTTAGGGATAGAGCTACTGCGTTTCAGGGAGAGTGTTAGGGCCTGCATTTAGTTCT